>JAUJYP020000447.1:0-167889 GCA_030674075.2 Linum usitatissimum | reverse complement strand
CATGCATGCAGAAAGTAATCCAATTTGATAATTTTCAAACAGTAATATATAACAAAGTAAAATTGAGTTTTAACGTCATATGGAAATTAGTTATCGAGATTACCATTATAAAACTTGTACTTTTAACCATTTCCACCTTGCATGTCAAATATTAGGGGATTGGAAACTTTGAAATTTTCACGTGAAATTTCCACTTTGGAAATTGACCAATTTTGACCATAAAATTAAAAATTTTAAATTGGCTAATATTTTACATGCATGTTGGGAATGGCTAAGAGTTGAGGTTTCACAATGTTAACCCTTAAAATAATAAACAAACGATACTAAAAGAAATTTCTAAAAGGTTTTGATTGTTCTTGATAGTGGGAATGTATGTGCTTGGAATACAAAAATCTTAGTTTGAATTTCTAACGGTTTCTCATGACATGCAGAAAGTAACCTAATTTTACAATTTTCCAACACTAATAAGAATTATGTAAAATTGAGTTTTAACTTCATTTGAACATTATTTACCGGGGTTACCATAATAAAACATGAACTTTTAGTCATTTTCAACATTCATGTCAAATATTAGGCGGATCTTAAAACTTTGAAATTGTTATGTCAAAATAGCTCATTTCCATATGTTAACACCTTTGGAAATTTACCAATTTTGACATGAAAATTAAATTTTTTCAAATTGGCTAATATTTTACATGCATGTTGGGAATGGCTAAGAATTGAGATTTCACAATGTTAAACCCTTGAAATAATGAACAAATGAAACTAAAACACATTTTTAAAGGTATTGATTGTTCTTGTTCGTGGGGATGTATGTGCTTTCGAATGGAAATATCTTAGATTGGATTTCTAGCACTTTTTCACCACATGCATGCGAAAGTAATCCAATTTGATAATTTTCAAACACTAATATAAAACAAAGTAAAATTGAGTTTTAACGTCATATGGAAATTAGTTATCGAGATTACCATTATAAAACTTGTACTTTTAACCATTTCCACCTTGCATGTCAAATATTAGGGGATTTGAAACTTTGAAATTTTCACGTGAAATTTCCACTTTGGAAATTGACCAATTTTGACCATAAAATTAAAAATTTTAAATTGGCTAATATTTTACATGCATGTTGGGAATGGCTAAGAGTTGAGGTTTCACAATGTTAACTCTTAAAATAATAAACAAACGATACTAAAAGAAATTTCTAAAAGGTTTTGATTGTTCTTGATAGTGGGAATGTATGTGCTTGGAATACAAAAATCTTAGTTTGAATTTCTAACTTTCTCATGACATGTTTAAAGTAACCTAATTTTACAATTTTCCAACACTAATAAGAATTATGTAAAATTGAGTTTTAACTTCATTTGAACATTATTTACCGGGGTTACCATAATAAAACATAAACTTTTAGTCATTTTCAACATTCATGTCAAATATTAGGCGGATTTTAAAACTTTGAAATTATGTCAAAATAGCTCATTTCCATATGTTAACACCTTGGAAATTTACCAATTTTGACATGAAAATTAAATTTTTCAAATTGGCTAATATTTTACATGCATGTTGGGAATGGCTAAGAATTGAGATTTCACAATGTTAAACCCTTGAAATAATGAACAAATGAAACTAAAAAACATTTTTTAAAGGTATTGATTGTTCTTGTTCGTGGGGATGTATGTGCTTTCGAATGGAAATATCTTAGGGATTTCTAGCACTTTTTCACCACATGCATGAAAGTAATCCAATTTGATAATTTTCAAACACTAATATAAAACAAAGTAAAATTGAGTTTTAACGTCATATGGAAATTAGTTATCGAGATTACCATTATAAAACTTGTACTTTTAACCATTTCCACCTTGCATGTCAAATATTTGGGGATTTGAAACTTTGAAATTTTCACGTGAAATTTCCACTTTGGAAATTGACCAATTTTGACCATAAAATTAAAAATTTTAAATTGGCTAATATTTTACATGCATGTTGGGAATGGCTAAGAGTTGAGGTTTCACAATGTTAACCCTTAAAATAATGAACAAACGATACTAAAAGAAATTTCTAAAAGGTTTTGATTGTTCTTGATAGTGGGAATGTATGTGCTTGGAATACAAAAATCTTAGTTTGAATTTCTAATTTCTCATGACATGCATGCAGAAAGTAACCTAATTTTACAATTTTCCAACAATAATAAGAATTATGTAAAATTGAGTTTTAACTTCATTTGAACATTATTTACCGGGGTTACCATAATAAAACATAAACTTTTAGTCATTTTCAACATTCATGTCAAATATTAGGCGGATCTTAAAACTTTGAAATTGTTATGTCAAAATAGCTCATTTCCATATGTTAACACCTTTGGAAATTTACCAATTTTGACATGAAAATTAAATTTTTTCAAATTGGCTAATATTTTACATGCATGTTGGGAATGGCTAAGAATTGAGATTTCACAATGTTAAACCCTTGAAATAATGAACAAATGAAACTAAAAAACATTTTTAAAGGTATTGATTGTTCTTGTTCGTGGGGATGTATGTGCTTTCGAATGGAAATATCTTAGATTGGATTTCTAGCACTTTTTCACCACATGCATGCGAAAGTAATCCAATTTGATAATTTTCAAACACTAATATAAAACAAAGTAAAATTGAGTTTTAACGTCATATGGAAATTAGTTATCGAGATTACCATTATAAAACTTGTACTTTTAACCATTTCCACCTTGCATGTCAAATATTAGGGGATTTGAAACTTTGAAATTTTCACGTGAAATTTCCACTTTGGAAATTGACCAATTTTGACCATAAAATTAAAAATTTTAAATTGGCTAATATTTTACATGCATGTTGGGAATGGCTAAGAGTTGAGGTTTCACAATGTTAACCCTTAAAATAATGAACAAACGATACTAAAAGAAATTTCTAAAAGGTTTTGATTGTTCTTGATAGTGGGAATGTATGTGCTTGGAATACAAAAATCTTAGTTTGAATTTCTAACGGTTTCTCATGATATGCATGCGTAAAGTAACCTAATTTTACAATTTTCCAACACTAATAAGAATTATGTAAAATTGAGTTTTAACTTCATTTGAACATTATTTACCGGGGTTACCATAATAAAACATGAACTTTTATTTTCAACATTCATGTCAAATATTAGGCGGATCTTAAAACTTTGAAATTGTTATGTCAAAATAGCTCATTTCCATATGTTAACACCTTTGGAAATTTACCAATTTTGACATGAAAATTAAATTTTTCAAATTGGCTAATATTTTACATGCATGTTGGGAATGGCTAAGAATTGGGATTTCACAATGTTAAACCCTTGAAATAATGAACAAATGAAACTAAAACACATTTTTTAAAGGTATTGATTGTTCTTGTTCGTGGGGATGTATGTGCTTTCGAATGGAAATATCTTAGATTGGATTTCTAGCACTTTTTCACCACATGCATGTAGAAAGTAATCCAATTTGATAATTTTCAAACACTAATATAAAACAAAGTAAAATTGAGTTTTAACGTCATATGGAAATTAGTTATCGAGATTACCATTATAAAACTTGTACTTTTAACCATTTCCACCTTGCATGTCAAATATTAGGGGATTTGAAACTTTGAAATTTTCACGTGAAATTTCCACTTTGGAAATTGACCAATTTTGACCATAAAATTAAAAATTTTAAATTGGCTAATATTTTACATGCATGTTGGGAATGGCTAAGAGTTGAGGTTTCACCTCTTAAAATAATGAACAAACGATACTAAAAGAAATTTCTAAAAGGTTTTGATTGTTCTTGATAGTGGGAATGTATGTGCTTGGAATACAAAAATCTTAGTTTGAATTCTAACGGTTTCTCATGACATGCATGCGTAAAGTAACCTAATTTTACAATTTTCCAACACTAATAAGAATTATGTAAAATTGAGTTTTAACTTCATTTGAACATTATTTACCGGGGTTACCATAATAAAACATAAACTTTTAGTCATTTTCAACATTCATGTCAAATATTAGGCGGATCTTAAAACTTTGAAATTGTTATGTCAAAATAGCTCATTTCCATATGTTAACACCTTTGGAAATTTACCAATTTTGACATGAAAATTAAATTTTTTCAAATTGGCTAATATTTTACATGCATGTTGGGAATGGCTAAGAATTGGGATTTCACAATGTTAAACCCTTGAAATAATGAACAAATGAAACTAAAAACATTTTTTAAAGGTATTGATTGTTCTTGTTCGTGGGGATGTATGTGCTTTCGAATGGAAATATCTTAGATTGGATTTCTAGCACTTTTTCACCACATGCATGTAGAAGTAATCCAATTTGATAATTTTAAAACAGTAATATAAAACAAAGTAAAATTGAGGTTTAACGTCATATGGAAATTAGTTATCGAGATTACCATTATAAAACTTGTACTTTTAACCATTTCCACCTTGCATGTCAAATATTAGGGGATTTGAAACTTTGAAATTTTCACGTGAAATTTCCACTTTGGAAATTGACCAATTTTGACCATAAAATTAAAAATTTTAAATTGGCTAATATTTTACATGCATGTTGGGAATGGCTAAGAGTTGAGGTTTCACAATGTTAACCCTTAAAATAATGAACAAACGATACTAAAAGAAATTTCTAAAAGGTTTTGATTGTTCTTGATAGTGGGAATGTATGTGCTTGGAATACAAAAATCTTAGTTTGAATTTCTAACGGTTTCTCATGACATGCATGCAGAAAGTAACCTAATTTTACAATTTTCCAACACTAATAAGAATTATGTAAAATTGAGTTTTAACTTCATTTGAACATTATTTACCGGGGTTACCATAATAAAACATAAACTTTTAGTCATTTCAACATTCATGTCAAATATTAGGCGGATCTTAAAACTTTGAAATTGTTATGTCAAAATAGCTCATTTCCATATGTTAACACCTTTGGAAATTTACCAATTTTGACATGAAAATTAAATTTTTTCAAATTGGCTAATATTTTACATGCATGTTGGGAATGGCTAAGAATTGAGATTTCACAATGTTAAACCCTTGAAATAATGAACAAATGAAACTAAAACACATTTTTAAAGGTATTGATTGTTCTTGTTCGTGATGTATGTGCTTTCGAATGGAAATATCTTAGATTGGATTTCACCACTTTTTCACCTCTATGCATACGAGAAAGTAATCCAATTTGATAATTTTCAAACGGTAATATAAAACAAAGTAAAATTGAGTTTTAACGTCATATGGCAATTAGTTATCGAGTTACCATTATAAAACTTGCACTTTTATCCAATTCACCTTGCATGTCAAATATTAGGGGATTTGAAACTTTGAAATTTGCACGTTAATTTCCACTTTGGAAATTGTCCAATTTTTGACAATAAAATTAAAAAAAAATTAAATTGGCTAATATTTTACATGCATGTCAGGAATGGCAAAAGAGTTGAGGTTTCACAATGTTAACCCTTAAAATAATGAACAAACGATACTAAAAGAAATTTCTAAAAGGTTTTGATTGTTCTTGAGTAGTGGGAATGTATGTGCTTTGGAATACAAAAAACTTGGGTTTGCATTTTTAACTTGTGTCTCAGGACATGCATGCAGAAAGTAACCTAAATTTACAATTTTCCAACACTAATAAAAATTATATAAAATTGAGTTTTAACTTCGTTTGAACATTATTTACCGGGGTTACCGTAATAAAACATAAACTTTTAGTCATTTCCAACATTCATGTCAAATATTAGGCGGATCTTAAAACTTTGAAATAGTTAGGTGTCAAAGTAGTTCATTTTACATGTTAACACCTTTGGAAATTTACCAATTTTGACATGAAAATTAAATTTTTTCAAATTGGCTAATATTTTACATGCATGTTGGGAATGGCTAAGAATTGAGATTTCACAATGTTAAACCCTTGAAATAATGAACAAAATGAAACTAAAAAACATTTTTTTTTAAAGGTATTAATTGTTCTTGTTCGTGGGGATGTTCAGTTGAATGGAAAATCTTAGATTGGATTTCTAGCACTTTTTTCACCACATGCATGCGAAAAGTAATCCAATTTGATAATTTTCAAACAAGTATAATATAAAACAAAGTAAAATTTTATTTTAACGCTATACGGAAATTAAGTTATCTAGGATTACCATTATAAAACTTGTACTTTTAACCATTTCCACTTTGCATGTCTATTAGGGGATTGGAAACTTTGAAATTTTCACGTGAAATTTCCACTTTGGAAATTGACCAATTTTGACCATAAAATTAAAAATTTTAAATTGGCTAATATTTTACATGCATGTTGGGAATGGCTAAGAGTTGAGGTTTCACAATGTTAACCCTTAAAATAATAAACAAACGATACTAAAAGAAATTTCTAAAAGGTTTTGATTGTTCTTGATAGTGGGAATGTATGTGCTTGGAATACAAAAATCTTAGTTTGAATTTCTAACGGTTTCTCATGACATGCATGCGAAAGTAACCTAATTTTACAATTTTCCAACACTAATAAGAATTATGTAAAATTGAGTTTTAACTTCATTTGAACATTATTTATCGGGGTTACCATAATAAAACATAAACTTTTAGTCATTTTCAACATTCATGTCAAATATTAGGCGGATCTTAAAACTTTGAAATTGCTATGTCAAAATAGCTCATTTCCATATGTTAACACCTTTGGAAATTTACCAATTTTGACATGAAAATTAAATTTTTTCAAATTGGCTAATATTTTACATGCATGTTGGGAATGGCTAAGAATTGCGATTTCACAATGTTAAACCCTTGAAATAATGAACAAATGAAACTAAAAAACATTTTTTAAAGGTATTGATTGTTCTTGTTCGTGGGGATGTATGTGCTTTCGAATGGAAATATCTTAGATTGGATTTCTAGCACTTTTTCACCACATGCATGCGAAAGTAATCCAATTTGATAATTTTCAAACAATAATATAAAACAAAGTAAAATTGAGTTTTAACGTCATATGGAAATTAGTTATCGAGATTACCATTATAAAACTTGTACTTTTAACCATTTCCACCTTGCATGTCAAATATTAGGGATTGGAAACTTTGAAATTTTCACGTGAAATTTCCACTTTGGAAATTGACCAATTTTGACCATAAAATTGAAAAATTTTAAATTGGCTAATATTTTACATGCATGTTGGGAATGGCTAAGAGTTGAGGTTTCACAATGTTAACCCTTAAAATAATAAACAAACGATACTAAAAGAAATTTCTAAAAGGTTTTGATTGTTCTTGATAGTGGGAATGTATGTGCTTGGAATACAAAAATCTTAGTTTGAATTTCTAACGGTTTCTCGATATGCATGCAAAGTAACCTAATTTTACAATTTTCCAACACTAATAAGAATTATGTAAATTTGAGTTTCAGCTGAATTTGAACATTATTTAGCAGGGTTACCATAATAAAACATAAACATTTAGTCATTTTCAACATTCATGTCAAATATTAGGAAAATCTTAAAACTTTGAAATTGCTATGTCAAAAATGACTCATTTCCACGTATGTTAACAATTTTGGAAATTTACCAATTTTGACATGAAAATTAAATTTTTCAAATTGGCTAATATTTTACATGCATGTTGGGAATGGCTAAGAATTGAGATTTCACAATGTTAAACCCTTGAAATAATGAACAAATGAAACTAAAAACATTTTTTAAAGGTATTGATTGTTCTTGTTCGTGGGGATGTATGTGCTTTCGAATGGAAATATCTTAGATTGGATTTCTAGCACTTTTTCACCATGCATGCGTAAAGTAATCCAATTTGATAATTTTCAAACGTAATATAAAACAAAGTAAAATTGAGTTTTAACGTCATATGGAAATTAGTTATCGAGATTACCATTATAAAACTTGTACTTTTAACCATTTCCACCTTGCATGTCAAATATTAGGGGATTTGAAACTTTGAAATTTTCACGTGAAATTTCCACTTTGGAAATTGACCAATTTTGACCATAAAATTAAAAATTTTAAATTGGCTAATATTTTACATGCATGTTGGGAATGGCTAAGAGTTGAGGTTTCACAATGTTAACCCTTAAAATAATGAACAAACGATACTAAAAGAAATTTCTAAAAGGTTTTGATTGTTCTTGATAGTGGGAATGTATGTGCTTGGAATACAAAAATCTTAGTTTGAATTTCTAACGGTTTCTCGACATGCATGCGTAAAGTAACCTAATTTTACAATTTTCCAACACTAATAAGAATTATGTAAAATTGAGTTTTAACTTCATTTGAACATTATTTATCGGGGTTACCATAATAAAACATAAACTTTTAGTCATTTTCAACATTCATGTCAAATATTAGGCGGATCTTAAAACTTTGAAATTGTTATGTCAAAATAGCTCATTTCCATATGTTAACACCTTTGGAAATTTACAATTTTGACATGAAAATTAAATTTTTCAAATTGGCTAATATTTTACATGCATGTTGGGAATGGCTAAGAATTGAGATTTCACAATATTAAACCCTTGAAATAATGAACAAATGAAACTAAAAACATTTTTTAAAGGTATTGATTGTTCTTGTTCGTGGGGATGTATGTGCTTTCGAATGGAAATATCTTAGATTGGATTTCTAGCACTTTTTCACCACATGCATGCAGAAAGTAATCCAATTTGATAATTTTCAAACAAGTAATATAAAACAAAGTAAAATTGAGTTTTAACGTCATATGGAAATTAGTTATCGAGATTACCATTATAAAACTTGTACTTTTAACCATTTCCACCTTGCATGTCAAATATTAGGGGATTGGAAACTTTGAAATTTTCACGTGAAATTTCCACTTTGGAAATTGACCAATTTTGACCATAAAATTGAAAAATTTTAAATTGGCTAATATTTTACATGCATGTTGGGAATGGCTAGAGTTGAGGTTTCACAATGTTAACCCTTAAAATAATAAACAAACGATACTAAAAGAAATTTCTAAAAGGTTTTGATTGTTCTTGATAGTGGGAATGTATGTGCTTGGAATACAAAAATCTTAGTTTGAATTTCTAACTTCTCTCATAATGCATAAAGTAACCTAATTTTACAATTTTCCAACACTAATAAGAATTATGTAAAATTGAGTTTTAACTTCATTTGAACATTATTTATCGGGGTTACCATAATAAAACATAAACTTTTAGTCATTTTCAACATTCATGTCAAATATTAGGCGGATCTTAAAACTTTGAAATTGTTATGTCAAAATAGCTCATTTCCATATGTTAACACCTTTGGAAATTTACCAATTTTGACATGAAAATTAAATTTTTTCAAATTGGCTAATATTTTACATGCATGTTGGGAATGGCTATTTAATTCAGATTTGCCAATATTAAACCCTTGAAATAATGAACAAATTAAAACTAAAAAACATTTTCTAAAGGTATTGATTGTTCTTGTTCGTGGGGATGTTCGTGCTTTCGAATGGGTAAATATCTTAGATTGGATTTCTATCACTTTTTCAATATTTTTTTATGCATGCGTAAAGTAATCCAATTTCATAATTTTCAAACTCAGGAATATATAACAAAAGTAAAATTGAGTTTTAACGTCATATAGAAATTAATTATCGAGATTATACTGCAGTATTTAACTTGTACTTTTAACTATTTCAAAATTGCATGTCAAAGATCTGGGGATTGGAAACTTTGAAATTTTTCACGTGAAATTTCCACTTTGGAAATTGACCAATTTTGACCATAAAATTAAAAAAAATTTTAAATTGGCCAATATTATACATGCATAAGTTGGGAATGGCTAAGAGAGTTGAGGCTTCACACGATAACTTAAAATAATAAACAAACGATACTAAAAGAAATTTCTAAAAGGTTTGGATTGTTCTTGATAGTGGGAATGTATGAGCTGGAATACAAAAATCTTAGTTTGAATTTCTAACGAAGTTTCTCATGACATGCTTGCAAAGTAACCTAATTTTACAATTTTCCAACACTAATAAGAATCATGCAAAATTGAGTTTGAACTTCACTTGAACATTATTTACCTAGGTTACCATGAAGGTATAAAACATAAACTTTTGAGTCATTTTTCAATATTATGTCAAATATTAGGCGGATTTTAAAAACTTTTGAAATTGTTAAGTGTAAAACTAGCTCATTTCCATATGTTAACACCTTTGGAAATTTTACAATTTTGACATGAAAATTAAATTTTTTCAAATTGGCTAATATTTTTACATGCATGTTGGGAATGGCTACGAATTGGGATTTCACAATTTTAAACCCTTGAAATAATGAACAAATGAAACTAAAAAAACATTTTCTAAATGTATTGATTGTTCTTGTTCACGATGAATGTCTTGCTTTTGAACGAAGTATATCTTAGATTGATTTATAGCACTTTTCAAATCAATGCATGCAGAAAGTAATCCAATTTCATAATTTTCAAACCGTAATATATAACAAAGTAAAATTGAGTTTTAACGTCATATAGAAATTAATTATCGAGATTAACAGTTATAAAACTTGTAAAATTTAACTATTTCATCCTTGCATGTCAAATATTTGGGGATTGGGAAACTTTGAAATTTTCTACGTGAAATTTCAACTTTGGAAATTGACCAATTCTGACCATAAAATTGAAAAATTTTAAATTGGCTAATATTTTACATGCATTTTGGGAATGGCTAAGAGTTGAGGTTTCAATGTTAACCCCTAAAATAATAAACAAACGATACTAGAAAAGAAATTTCTAAAAGGTTTTGGATTGTTCTTGATAGTGGGACTGTATGTGCTTGGAATACAAAAATCTTAGTTTGATTTTCTAACTGCTTCTCATGACATGCATAAAAGTAACCTAATTTTACAATTTTCCAACACTAATAAGAATTATGTAAAATTGAGTTTTAACTTCATTTGAACATTATTTACTGCGGTTACCATAATAAAACATAAACATTTAGTTATTTTCAACATTCATGTCAAATATTAGGCGGATCTTTAAAACTTTGAAATTGCTATGTCAAAATAGCTCATTTTCATATGTTAACTCCTTGCTGAAATCTTACCAATTTTACATGAAAATTAAATTTTTTCAAATTGGCTAATATTTTACATGCATGTTGGGAATTGGTAAGAATTGCGATTTCACAATATTAAACCCTTTTGAAATAATGAACAAATGAAAGTAAAAACATTTTTTAAAGGTATTAATTATTCTTGTTCAGTGGGGATGTTCCGTGCTTTCGAATGGAAATATCTTAGATTGGATTTCTAGCACTTTTTCACCACATGTATGCAGACAAGTAATCCAATTTTATAATTTTCAAACAAGAATATAAAACAAAGTAAAATTTAGTTTTAACATCATATGGAAATTAGTTATCGAGATTACCATTATAAAACTTGTACTTTTAACCATTTCCACCTTGTATGCCAAGTATTAGGGGATTGGAAACTTTGAAATTTTCACGTGAAATTTCCACTTTGGAAATTGACCACTTTGACCATAAAATTGAAAAATTTTAAAATTGCAATATTTTACATGCATGTTGGGAATGGCTAAGAGTTGAGGTTTCACAATGTTAACCTTTTAAAATAATAAACAAACGATACTAAAAGAAATTTGTAAAAGCTTTTGATTGTTCTTGATAGTGGGAATGTATGTGCTTGGAATACAAAAAATCTTAGTTTGAATTTCTAACTATTAGATATGAAGTGCAAAGTAACCTAATTTTACAATTTTCCAACACTAATAAGAATTATGTAAAATTGAGTTTTAACTTCATTTGAACATTATTTACCGTGGTTACCATAATAAAACATAAACATTTAGTCATTTTCAACATTCATGTCAAATATTAGGCGGATCTTAAAACTTTGAAATTGTTATGTCAAAATAGCTCATTTCCATATGTTAACACCTTTGGAAATTTACCAATTTTGACATGAAAATTAAATTTTTTCAAATTGGCTAATATTTTACATGCATGTTGGGAATGGCTAAGAATTGTGATTTCACAATATTAAACCCTTGAAATAATGAACAAATGAAACTAAAAAACATTTTTTAAAGGTATTAATTGTTCTTGTTCGTGGGGATGTCTGTGCTTTCGAATGGAAATATCTTAGATTGGATTTCTAGCACTTTTTCACCACATGCATGCGAAAGTAATCCAATTTGATAATTTTCAAACACTAATATAAAACAAAGTAAAATTGAGTTTTAACGTCATATGGAAATTAGTTATCGAGATTACCATTATAAAACTTGTACTTTTAACCATTTCCACCTTGCATGTCAAATATTAGGGGATTGGAAACTTTGAAATTTTCACGTGAAATTTCCACTTTGGAAATTGACCAATTTTGACCATAAAATTGAAAAATTTTAAATTGGCTAATATTTTACATGCATGTTGGGAATGGCTAAGAGTTGAGGTTTCACAATGTTAACCCTTAAAATAATAAACAAACGATACTAAAAGAAATTTCTAAAAGGTTTTGATTGTTCTTGATAGTGGGAATGTATGTGCTTGGAATACAAAAATCTTAGTTTGAATTTCTAACGGTTTCTCGATATGCATGCAGAAAGTAACCTAATTTTACAATTTTCCAACACTAATAAGAATTATGTAAAATTGAGTTTTAACTTCATTTGAACATTATTTATCGGGGTTACCATAATAAAACATAAACTTTTAGTCATTTTCAACATTCATGTCAAATATTAGGCGGATCTTAAAACTTTGAAATTGTTATGTCAAAATAGCTCATTTCCATATGTTAACACCTTTGGAAATTTACCAATTTTGACATGAAAATTAAATTTTTTCAAATTGGCTAATATTTTACATGCATGTTGGGAATGGCTAAGAATTGTGATTTCACAATATTAAACCCTTGAAATAATGAACAAATGAAACTAAAAAACATTTTTAAAGGTATTGATTGTTCTTGTTCGTGGGGATGTATGTGCTTTCGAATGGAAATATCTTAGATTGGATTTCTAGCACTTTTTCACCACATGCATGCGAAAGTAATCCAATTTGATAATTTTCAAAAGTAATATAAAACAAAGTAAAATTGAGTTTTAACGTCATATGGAAATTAGTTATCGAGATTACCATTATAAAACTTGTACTTTTAACCATTTCCACCTTGCATGTCAAATATTAGGGGATTGGAAACTTTGAAATTTTCACGTGAAATTTCCACTTTGGAAATTGACCAATTTTGACCATAAAATTGAAAATTTTTAAATTGGCTAATATTTTACATGCATGTTGGGAATGGCTAAGAGTTGAGGTTTCACAATGTTAACCCTTAAAATAATAAACAAACGATACTAAAAGAAATTTCTAAAAGGTTTTGATTGTTCTTGATAGTGGGAATGTATGTGCTTGGAATACAAAAATCTTAGTTTGAATTTCTAACGTTTTCTATATGCATGCGTAAAGTAACCTAATTTTACAATTTTCCAACACTAATAAGAATTATGTAAAATTGAGTTTTAACTTCATTTGAACATTATTTACCGGGGTTACCATAATAAAACATAAACTTTTAGTCATTTTCAACATTCATGTCAAATATTAGGCGGATCTTAAAACTTTGAAATTGTTATGTCAAAATAGCTCATTTCCATATGTTAACACCTTTGGAAATTTACCAATTTTGACATGAAAATTAAATTTTTTCAAATTGGCTAATATTTTACATGCATGTTGGGAATGGCTAAGAATTGTGATTTCACAATATTAAACCCTTGAAATAATGAACAAATGAAACTAAAAACATTTTTTAAAGGTATTAATTGTTCTTGTTCGTGGGGATGTATGTGCTTTCGAATGGAAATATCTTAGATTGGATTTCTAGCACTTTTTCACCACATGCATGCGAAAGTAATCCAATTTGATAATTTTCAAACGTAATATAAAACAAAGTAAAATTGAGTTTTAACGTCATATGGAAATTAGTTATCGAGATTACCATTATAAAACTTGTACTTTTAACCATTTCCACCTTGCATGTCAAATATTAGGGGATTGGAAACTTTGAAATTTTCACGTGAAATTTCCACTTTGGAAATTGACCAATTTTGACCATAAAATTGAAAATTTTTAAATTGGCTAATATTTTACATGCATGTTGGGAATGGCTAAGAGTTGAGGTTTCACAATGTTAACCCTTAAAATAATAAACAAACGATACTAAAAGAAATTTCTAAAAGGTTTTGATTGTTCTTGATAGTGGGAATGTATGTGCTTGGAATACAAAAATCTTAGTTTGAATTTCTAACGGTTTCTTGATATGCATGCGAAAGTAACCTAATTTTACAATTTTCCAACACTAATAAGAATTATGTAAAATTGAGTTTTAACTTCATTTGAACATTATTTATCGGGGTTACCATAATAAAACATAAACTTTTAGTCATTTTCAACATTCATGTCAAATATTAGGCGGATCTTAAAACTTTGAAATTGTTATGTCAAAATAGCTCATTTCCATATGTTAACACCTTTGGAAATTTTCAAATTGGCTAATATTTTACATGCATGTTGGGAATGGCTAAGAATTGCGATTTCACAATATTAAACCCTTGAAATAATGAACAAATGAAACTAAAAACATTTTTTAAAGGTATTGATTGTTCTTGTTCGTGGGGATGTATGTGCTTTCGAATGGAAATATCTTAGATTGGATTTCTAGCACTTTTTCACCACATGCATGCAAAGTAATCCAATTTGATAATTTTCAAACAAATATAAAACAAAGTAAAATTGAGTTTTAACGTCATATGGAAATTAGTTATCGAGATTACCATTATAAAACTTGTACTTTTAACCATTTCCACCTTGCATGTCAAATATTAGGGGATTGGAAACTTTGAAATTTTCACGTGAAATTTCCACTTTGGAAATTGACCAATTTTGACCATAAAATTGAAAAATTTTAAATTGGCTAATATTTTACATGCATGTTGGGAATGGCTAAGAGTTGAGGTTTCACAATGTTAACCCTTAAAATAATAAACAAACGATACTAAAAGAAATTTCTAAAAGGTTTTGATTGTTCTTGATAGTGGGAATGTATGTGCTTGGAATACAAAAACCTTAGTTTGAATTTCTAACGGTTTCTCGATATGCATGCGTAAAGTAATCCGACTTTTACAATTTTCCAACACTAATAAGAATTATGTAAAATTGAGTTTAACTCATTTGAACATTATTTATCGGGTCACTAAAATAAAACATAAACTTTTAGTCATTTTCAACATTCATATCAACATAGCGTTGACCTTTGTCTTGAATTGCTATGTCAAAATATCTCATTTCCATATGTTAACACCTTTGAAATTTTACAATTTTGACATGAAAATCAACAAAATTAATATTTTACATGCATGTTGGGAATGGCTAAGAATCTGCGATTTCACAATATTAAACCCTTGAAATAATGAACAATGAAACTAAAAACATTTTTAAAGGTATTAATTGTTCTTGTCAGATGTCTATGCTTTCGAATGGAAATATCTTAGATTGATTTCTAGCACTTTTTCACCACATGCATGTGTAAAGTAATCCAATTTGATAATTTTCAAATGTTAATATAAAACAAAGTAAAATTTTGTTTTTAACGTCATATGGAAATTAGTTATCGAGATTACCATTATAAAACTTGTATTTTTAACCATTTCCACTCGCATGAAGTATGACTGATACTTTGAAATTTTCACGTGAAATTTTAACTTTGGAAATTGACCAATTTCACCATAAATCAAAATCTTTAAATCAAGCAATATTTTACACGCATGTCAGGGAATGGCGCAGCCGAGGTTTCACAATGTTAACCCTTAAAATAATAAACAAACGATACTAAAAGAAATGGAAAAGGTTTTGATTGTTTCATAAGGAATTTATTGCTTCGAATACAAAAATCTTAGCTCAATTTCTAATCTCGCTTTCAGATATGTACGCAAAGTAACCTAATTTTACAATTTTCCAACACTAATGCTAATTATGTAAAATTGAGTTTTAACTTTGAACATTATTTATCGTGGTCACCATAATAAAAAAACATAAACTTCAAATATTTTCAACATTCATGTCAAATATTAAAGTAGATCTTAAAACTTTGAAATTGCTATGTCAAAATATCTCATTTCCATATGTTAACACCTTTGAAATTTTCAAATTGGCTAATATTTTACATGCATGTTGGGAATGGCTAAGAATTGCGATTTCACAATATTAAACCCTTGAAATAATGAACAAATGAAACTAAAAAACATTTTTTAAAGGTATTAATTGTTCTTGTTCGTGGGGATGTACGTGCTTTCGAATGGAAATATCTTAGATTGGATTTCTAGCACTTTTTCACCACATGCATGCAAAGTAATCCAATTTGATAATTTTCAAACACTAATATAAAACAAAGTAAAATTGAGTTTTAACGTCATATGGAAATTAGTTATCGAGATTACCATTATAAAACTTGTACTTTTAACCATTTCCACCTTGCATGTCAAGTATTAGGGATTGGAAACTCGAAATTTTCACGTGAAATTTCCACTTTGGAAATTGACTAATTTTGACCATAAAATTGAAAAATTTTAAATTGGCTAATATTTTACATGCATGTTGGGAATGGCTAAGAGCCGAGGTTTCACAATGTTAACCCTTAAAATAATAAACAAACGATACTAAAAGAAATTTCTAAAAGGTTTTGATTGTTCTTGATAGTGGGAATGTATGTGCTTGGAATACAAAAATCTTAGTTTGCAATTTCTAACGGTTTCTCGTATATGCATGCGTAAAGTAACCTAATTTTACAACTTTCCAACACTAATAAGAATTAAGTGTAAAAATGAGCTCTAACTTCATTTGAACATTATTTATCGGGGTTACCATAATAAAACATAAACTTTTAGTCATTTTCAACATTCATGTCAAATATTAGGCGGATCTTAAAACTTTGAAATTGCTATGTCAAAATAGCTCATTTCCATATGTTAACACCTTTGGAAATTTACAATTTTGACATGAAAATTAAATTTTTTCAAATTGGCTAATATTTTACATGCATGTTGGGAATGGCTAAGAATTGCGATTTCACAATATTAAACCCTTGAAATAATGAACAAATGAAACTAAAAACATTTTTTAAAGGTATTAATTGTTCTTGTTCGTGGGGATGTCCGTGCTTTCGAATGGAAATATCTTAGATTGGATTTCTAGCACTTTTTCACCACATGCATGCGAAAGTAATCCAATTTGATAATTTTCAAACAAGAATATAAAACAAAGTAAAATTGAGTTTTAACGTCATATGGAAATTAGTTATCGAGATTACCATTATAAAACTTGTACTTTTAACCATTTCCACCTTGCATGTCAAATATTAGGGGATTGGAAACTTTGAAATTTTCACTTTTGAAATTTCCACTTTGAAAATTGGACTAATTTTGACTATAAAATTAAAAATTTTTAAATTCTGCTAATATTTTACATGCATGTTTGGAATGTATAAGAGTTGAGGTTTCACAATGTTAACCCTTAAAAATAATAAACAAACGATAATTCTTAAAAGGAAAAAACTGGAAGGTTTTGATTGTTCTTTGGATAGTGGTAATGTATGTGCTTGGAATACAAAAAAATCTTAGTTTGAATTTCTAACGGTTTCTCGTATATGCAGGCAGAAGTAACCTTAATTTACAATTTTCCAACACTAATAAGGACTATGTAAAGTTGAGTTTTAACTTCATTTGATCATTATTTATCGCAGGGTTCCAGGATAAAACATAAATTTGGAGCAATTTTCAACATTCATGTCAAATATTAGGCGGATTCTAAAAAACTTTGAGATTGTTATGAAACAAAATATCTCATTTCCATATGTTAACACCTTTGGAAATTTCTATAATTTTGACATGAAAAATTAAATTTTTTCAAATTGGCTAATATTGTACATATGCATGTTAAAAATGGCTAAGAATTGTAAATTTCACAATATTAAACCCTTGAAATAATGAATAAAATGAAACTAAAAACATTTTTTAAAGGTATTAATTGTTCTTGTTCGTGGGGATGTATGTGCTTTCGAATGGAAATATCTTAGATTGGATTTCTAGCACTTTTTCACCACATGCATGCGAAAGTAATCCAATTTGATAATTTTCAAACAGTAATATAAAACAAAGTAAAATTGAGTTTTAACGTCATATGGAAATTAGTTATCGATATTACCATTATAAAACTTGTACTTTTAACCATTTCCACCTTGCATGTCAAATATTAGGGGATTGGAAACTTTGAAATTTTCACGTGAAATTTCCACTTTGGAAATTGACCAATTTTGACCATAAATTGAAAATTTTTAAATTGGCTAATATTTTACATGCATGTTGGGAATGGCTAAGAGTTGAGGTTTCACAATGTTAACCCTTAAAATAATAAACAAACGATACTAAAAGAAATTTCTAAAAGGTTTTGATTGTTCTTGATAGTGGGAATGTATGTGCTTGGAATACAAAAATCTTAGTTTGAATTTCTAACGGTTTCTCGATATGCATGCGAAAGTAACCTAATTTTACAATTTTCCAACACTAATAAGAATTATGTAAAATTGAGTTTTAACTTCATTTGAACATTATTTATCGGGGTTACCATAATAAAACATAAACTTTTAGTCATTTTCAACATTCATGTCAAATATTAGGCGGATCTTAAAACTTTGAAATTGCTATGTCAAAATATCTCATTTCCATATGTTAACACCTTTGGAAATTTTACAATTTTGACATGAAAATTAAATTTTTTCAAATTGGCTAATATTTTACATGCATGTTGGGAATGGCTAAGAATTGCGATTTCACAATATTAAACCCTTGAAATAATGAACAAATGAAACTAAAAAACATTTTTTAAAGGTATTAATTGTTCTTGTTCGTGGGGATGTGTGCTTTCGAATGGAAATATCTTAGATTGGATTTCTAGCACTTTTTCACCACATGCATGCGAAAGTAATCCAATTTGATAATT
The DNA here is from genome assembly GCA_030674075.2 of Linum usitatissimum. Taxonomy (NCBI): domain Eukaryota; kingdom Viridiplantae; phylum Streptophyta; class Magnoliopsida; order Malpighiales; family Linaceae; genus Linum; species Linum usitatissimum. The sequence continues at coordinate 148,829 of JAUJYP020000447.1, read as the reverse complement.
TTCAAACAGTAATATAAAACAAAGTAAAATTTTAGTTTTAACGTCATATGGAAATTAGTTATCGAGATTACCATTATAAAACTTGTACTTTTAACCATTTCCACCTTGCATGTCAAATATTAGGGGATTGGAAACTTTGAAATTTTCACGTGAAATTTCCACTTTGGAAATTGACCAATTTTGACCATAAAATTGAAAAATTTTAAATTGGCTAATATTTTACATGCATGTTGGGAATGGCTAAGAGTTGAGGTTTCACAATGTTAACCCTTAAAATAATAAACAAACGATACTAAAAGAAATTTCTAAAAGGTTTTGATTGTTCTTGATAGTGGGAATGTATGTGCTTGGAATACAAAAATCTTAGTTTGAATTTCTAACGGTTTCTATATGCATGCAAAGTAACCTAATTTTACAATTTTCCAACACTAATAAGAATTATGTAAAATTGAGTTTTAACTTCATTTGAACATTATTTATCGGGGTTACCATAATAAAACATAAACTTTTAGTCATTTTCAACATTCATGTCAAATATTAGGCGGATCTTAAAACTTTGAAATTGCTATGTCAAAATAGCTCATTTCCATATGTTAACACCTTTGGAAATTTTACAATTTTGACATGAAAATTAAATTTTTTCAAATTGGCTAATATTTTACATGCATGTTGGGAATGGCTAAGAATTGCAATTTCACAATATTAAACCCTTGAAATAATGAACAAATGAAACTAAAAAACATTTTTTAAAGGTATTGATTGTTCTTGTTCGTGGGGATGTATGTGCTTTCGAATGGAAATATCTTAGATTGGATTTCTAGCACTTTTTCACCACATGCATGCGAAAGTAATCCAATTTGATAATTTTCAAACAGTAATATAAAACAAAGTAAAATTGAGTTTTAACGTCATATGGAAATTAGTTATCGAGATTACCATTATAAAACTTGTACTTTTAACCATTTCCACCTGCATATGAAATATTAGGGGATTGGAAACTTTGAAATTTTCACGTGAAATTTCCACTTTGGAAATTGACCAATTTTGACCATAAAATTGAAAATTTTTAAATTGGCTAATATTTTACATGCATGTTGGGAATGGCTAAGAGTTGAGGTTTCACAATGTTAACCCTTAAAATAATAAACAAACGATACTAAAAGAAATTTCTAAAAGGTTTTGATTGTTCTTGATAGTGGGAATGTATGTGCTTGGAATACAAAAATCTTAGTTTGAATTTCTAACGGTTTCTCGATATGCATGCGAAAGTAACCTAATTTTACAATTTTCCAACACTAATAAGAATTATGTAAAATTGAGTTTTAACTTCATTTGAACATTATTTATCGGGGTCACCATAATAAAACATAAACTTTTAGTCATTTTCAACATTCATGTCAAATATTAGGCGGATCTTAAAACTTTGAAATTGCTATGTCAAAATATCTCATTTCCATATGTTAACACCTTTGGAAATTTTCAAATTGGCTAATATTTTACATGCATGTTGGGAATGGCTAAGAATTGAGATTTCACAATATTAAACCCTTGAAATAATGAACAAATGAAACTAAAAAACATTTTTAAAGGTATTAATTGTTCTTGTTCGTGGGGATGTATGTGCTTTCGAATGGAAATATCTTAGATTGGATTTCTAGCACTTTTTCACCACATGCATGCGAAAGTAATCCAATTTGATAATTTTCAAACACTAATATAAAACAAAGTAAAATTTTGTTTTAACGTCATATGGAAATTAGTTATCGAGATTACCATTATAAAACTTGTACTTTTAACCATTTCCACCTTGCATGTCAAATATTAGGGGATTGGAAACTTTGAAATTTTCACGTGAAATTTCCACTTTGGAAATTGACCAATTTTGACCATAAAATTGAAAATTTTTAAATTGGCTAATATTTTACATGCATGTTGGGAATGGCTAAGAGTTGAGGTTTCACAATGTTAACCTTAAAATAATAAACAAACGATACTAAAAGAAATTTCTAAAAGGTTTTGATTGTTCTTGATAGTGGGAATGTATGTGCTTGGAATACAAAAATCTTAGTTTGAATTTCTAATCTCATGACATGCATAGAAAGTAACCTAATTTTACAATTTTCCAACACTAATAAGAATTATGTAAAATTGAGTTTTAACTTCATTTGAACATTATTTATCGGGGTCACCATAATAAAACATAAACTTTTAGTCATTTTCAACATTCATGTCAAATATTAGGCAGATCTTAAAACTTTGAAATTGCTATGTCAAAATATCTCATTTCCATATGTTAACACCTTTGGAAATTTTCAAATTGGCTAATATTTTACATGCATGTTGGGAATGGCTAAGAATTGCGATTTCACAATATTAAACCCTTGAAATAATGAACAAATGAAACTAAAAAACATTTTTTAAAGGTATTAATTGTTCTTGTTCGTGGGGATGTATGTGCTTTCGAATGGAAATATCTTAGATTGGATTTCTAGCACTTTTTCACCACATGCATGCAAAGTAATCCAATTTGATAATTTTCAAACACTAATATAAAACAAAGTAAAATTGAGTTTTAACGTCATATGGAAATTAGTTATCGAGATTACCATTATAAAACTTGTACTTTTAACCATTTCCACCTTGCATGTCAAATATTAGGGGATTGGAAACTTTGAAATTTTCACGTGAAATTTCCACTTTGGAAATTGACCAATTTTGACCATAAAATTGAAAATTTTAAATTGGCTAATATTTTACATGCATGTTGGGAATGGCTAAGAGTTGAGGTTTCACAATGTTAACCCTTAAAATAATAAACAAACGATACTAAAAGAAATTTCTAAAAGGTTTTGATTGTTCTTGATAGTGGGAATGTATGTGCTTGGAATACAAAAATCTTAGTTTGAATTTCTAACGGTTTCTCATGCATGCGTAAAGTAACCTAATTTTACAATTTTCCAACACTAATAAGAATTATGTAAAATTGAGTTTTAACTTCATTTGAACATTATTTATCGGTCACCATAATAAAACATAAACTTTTAGTCATTTTCAACATTCATGTCAAATATTAGGCGGATCTTAAAACTTTGAAATTGCTATGTCAAAATATCTCATTTCCATATGTTAACACCTTTGGAAATTTTACAATTTTGACATGAAAATTAAATTTTTTCAAATTGGCTAATATTTTACATGCATGTTGGGAATGGCTAAGAATTGCGATTTCACAATATTAAACCCTTGAAATAATGAACAAATGAAACTAAAAAACATTTTTTAAAGGTATTGATTGTTCTTGTTCGTGGTGATGTATGTGCTTTCGAATGGAAATATCTTAGATTGGATTTCTAGCACTTTTTCACCACATGCATGCGAAAGTAATCCAATTTGATAATTTTCAAACAGTAATATAAAACAAAGTAAAATTTAGTTTTAACGTCATATGGAAATTAGTTATCGAGATTACCATTATAAAACTTGTACTTTTAACCATTTCCACCTTGCATGTCAAATATTAGGGGATTTGAAACTTTGAAATTTTCACGTGAAATTTCCACTTTGGAAATTGACCAATTTTGACCATAAAATTGAAAAATTTTAAATTGGCTAATATTTTACATGCATGTTGGGAATGGCTAGGAGTTGAGGTTTCACAATGTTAACCCTTAAAATAATAAACAAACGATACTAAAAGAAATTTCTAAAAGGTTTTGATTGTTCTTGATAGTGGGAATGTATGTGCTTGGAATACAAAAATCTTAGTTTGAATTTCTAACGGTTTCTCGATATGCATGCGTAAAGTAACCTAATTTTACAATTTTCCAACACTAATAAGAATTATGTAAAATTGAGTTTTAACTTCATTTGAACATTATTTATCGGGCCATAATAAAACATCTTTTTTTCATTTTTTCAACATTCATAAAAATAAAATTTTGAAAAAAAAATTTGAAAAAATGTATATCAAAATCATTTTTTTTTTTATAATTTTTTTTTTTTTAAATTTTTTTTTTTTTTTTTAAAATTTTTTTTTTTTTTAAATTATTTTTATTTTTATTAAGAATTGGGAATTAATAAAAATTTCAATTTGAAAAAATTAAAAAATGAAAATAAAAAACAAATTTTTTTATTTTTATTCTTCTTGTTGATCTGTGTGTTTTTATATATATCTTCTATTTTTTTTCTAGCACTTTTTTTTTCTTTCACTTTAAGTAATCCTTTGATTTTTCTTTATATTTTTTTATTTTTCTATATTTATCTTTATCTATATTTTTTATTTAAATCTTTCAATTTTTTCCAATTTCCACTTTGAAATTTTTTTTTTTTTTGAAATTTTTTAAAAAAAAAATTAATTTTTATAATCATGTTTATGGTTGAAGTTTGTTTTTCAAAATTTAACAAATAAAAAAAAAAAAAAAAAAAAAAAAAAAAATTTTTAAAAATTTTTTTTTTTTTTCGATTGGAAAAAATTGTGCTTGGAAAATAAAAAAATTTTTTTTAATTTTAAAAAAATTCTCTAACATGCATAAAAAAAATTTTAATTTTTTTTTTTTTACAATAAAAAAAAATAAAAAAAAAATTTTTTTTAATTTTTTTTAAACATTTTTTTCGGGGTTACCATAATAAAACATAAACTTTTAGTCATTTTCAACACACACAAATATTAGGCGGATCTTAAAACTTTGAAATTGCTATGTCAAAATATCTCATTTCCATATGTTAACACCTTTGGAAATTTTACAATTTTGACATGAAAATTAAATTTTTTCAAATTGGCTAATATTTTACATGCATGTTGGGAATGGCTAAGAATTGAATTTCACAATATTAAACCCTTGAAATAATGAACAAATGAAACTAAAAACATTTTTTAAAGGTATTGATTGTTCTTGTTCGTGGGGATGTATGTGCTTTCGAATGGAAATATCTTAGATTGGATTTCTAGCACTTTTTCACCACATGCATGCGTAAAGTAATCCAATTTGATAATTTTCAAACGTAATATAAAACAAAGTAAAATTGAGTTTTAACGTCATATGGAAATTAGTTATCGAGATTACCATTATAAAACTTGTACTTTTAACCATTTCCACCGCATGTCAAATATTAGGGGATTGGAAACTTTGAAATTTTCACGTGAAATTTCCACTTTGGAAATTGACCAATTTTGACCATAAAATTAAAATTTTAAATTGGCTAATATTTTACATGCATGTTGGGAATGGCTAAGAGTTGAGGTTTCACAATGTTAACCCTTAAAATAATAAACAAACGATACTAAAAGAAATTTCTAAAAGGTTTTGATTGTTCTTGATAGTGGGAATGTATGTGCTTGGAATACAAAAATCTTAGTTTGAATTTTAACGCTTTCTCATATGCATGCGTAAAGTAACCTAATTTTACAATTTTCCAACACTAATAAGAATTATGTAAAATTGAGTTTTAACTTCATTTGAACATTATTTATTACCATAATAAAACATAAACTTTTAGTCATTTTCAACATTCATGTCAAATATTAGGCGGATCTTAAAACTTTGAAATTGCTATGTCAAAATAGCTCATTTCCATATGTTAACACCTTTGGAAATTTTACAATTTTGACATGAAAATTAAATTTTTTCAAATTGGCTAATATTTTACATGCATGTTGGGAATGGCTAAGAATTGAGATTTCACAATATTAAACCCTTGAAATAATGAACAAATGAAACTAAAAACCATTTTTTAAAGGTATTGATTGTTCTTGTTCGTGGGGATGTATGTGCTTTCGAATGGAAATATCTTAGATTGGATTTCTAGCACTTTTTCACCACATGCATGCAGAAAGTAATCCAATTTGATAATTTTCAAACAGTAATATAAAACAAAGTAAAATTGAGTTTTAACGTCATATGGAAATTAGTTATCGAGATTACCATTATAAAACTTGTACTTTTAACCATTTCCACCTTGCATGTCAAATATTAGGGGATTGGAAACTTTGAAATTTTCACGTGAAATTTCCACTTTGGAAATTGACCAATTTTGACCATAAAATTGAAAAATTTTAAATTGGCTAATATTTTACATGCATGTTGGGAATGGCTAAGAGTTGAGGTTTCACAATGTTAACCCTTAAAATAATGAACAAACGATACTAAAAGAAATTTCTAAAAGGTTTTGATTGTTCTTGATAGTGGGAATGTATGTGCTTGGAATACAAAAATCTTAGTTTGAATTTAACGGTTTCTCGATATGCAGAAAGTAACCTAATTTTACAATTTTCCAACACTAATAAGAATTATGTAAAATTGAGTTTTAACTTCATTTGAACATTATTTATCGGTTACCATAATAAAACATAAACTTTTAGTCATTTTCAACATTCATGTCAAATATTAGGCGGATCTTAAAACTTTGAAATTGTTATGTCAAAATAGCTCATTTCCATATGTTAACACCTTTGGAAATTTACCAATTTTGACATGAAAATTAAATTTTTTCAAATTGGCTAATATTTTACATGCATGTTGGGAATGGCTAAGAATTGAGATTTCACAATGTTAAACCCTTGAAATAATGAACAAATGAAACTAAAAACATTTTTTAAAGGTATTGATTGTTCTTGTTCGTGGGGATGTATGTGCTTTCGAATGGAAATATCTTAGATTGGATTTTAGCACTTTTTCACCACATGCATGCGAAAGTAATCCAATTTGATAATTTTCAAACACTAATATAAAACAAAGTAAAATTGAGTTTTAACGTCATATGGAAATTAGTTATCGAGATTACCATTATAAAACTTGTACTTTTAACCATTTCCACCTTGCATGTCAAATATTAGGGGATTTGAAACTTTGAAATTTTCACGTGAAATTTCCACTTTGGAAATTGACCAATTTTGACCATAAAATTGAAAAATTTTAAATTGGCTAATATTTTACATGCATGTTGGGAATGGCTAAGAGTTGAGGTTTCACAATGTTAACCCTTAAAATAATGAACAAACGATACTAAAAGAAATTTCTAAAAGGTTTTGATTGTTCTTGATAGTGGGAATGTATGTGCTTGGAATACAAAAATCTTAGTTTGAATTTCTAACGTTTTCGATATGCATGCGTAAAGTAACCTAATTTTACAATTTTCCAACACTAATAAGAATTATGTAAAATTGAGTTTTAACTTCATTTGAACATTATTTATCGGGGTTACCATAATAAAACATGAACTTTTAGTCATTTTCAACATTCATGTCAAATATTAGGCGGATCTTAAAACTTTGAAATTGTTATGTCAAAATAGCTCATTTCCATATGTTAACACCTTTGGAAATTTACAATTTTGACATGAAAATTAAATTTTTTCAAATTGGCTAATATTTTACATGCATGTTGGGAATGGCTAAGAATTGAGATTTCACAATGTTAAACCCTTGAAATAATGAACAAATGAAACTAAAAAACATTTTTTAAAGGTATTGATTGGTCTTGTTCGTGGGGATGTATGTGCTTTCGAATGGAAATATCTTAGATTGGATTTCTAGCACTTTTTCACCACATGCATGCAGAAAGTAATCCAATTTGATAATTTTCAAACAGTAATATAAAACAAAGTAAAATTGAGTTTTAACGTCATATGGAAATTAGTTATCGAGATTACCATTATAAAACTTGTACTTTTAACCATTTCCACCTTGCATGTCAAATATTAGGGGATTTGAAACTTTGAAATTTTCACGTGAAATTTCCACTTTGGAAATTGACCAATTTTGACCATAAAATTAAAAATTTTAAATTGGCTAATATTTTACATGCATGTTGGGAATGGCTAAGAGTTGAGGTTTCACAATGTTAACCCTTAAAATAATGAACAAACGATACTAAAAGAAATTTCTAAAAGGTTTTGATTGTTCTTGATAGTGGGAATGTATGTGCTTGGAATACAAAAATCTTAGTTTGAATTTCTAACGGTTTCTCATGATATGCATGGAAAGTAACCTAATTTTACAATTTTCCAACACTAATAAGAATTATGTAAAATTGAGTTTTAACTTCATTTGAACATTATTTATCGGGGTTACCATAATAAAACATAAACTTTTAGTCATTTTCAACATTCATGTCAAATATTAGGCGGATCTTAAAACTTTGAAATTGTTATGTCAAAATAGCTCATTTCCATATGTTAACACCTTTGGAAATTTACAATTTTGACATGAAAATTAAATTTTTCAAATTGGCTAATATTTTACATGCATGTTGGGAATGGCTAAGAATTGAGATTTCACAATGTTAAACCCTTGAAATAATGAACAAATGAAACTAAAAAACATTTTTTAAAGGTATTAATTGTTCTTGTTCGTGGGATGTATGTGCTTTCGAATGGAAATATCTTAGATTGGATTTCTAGCACTTTTTCACCACATGCATGCGAAAGTAATCCAATTTGATAATTTTCAAACACTAATATAAAACAAAGTAAAATTGAGTTTTAACGTCATATGGAAATTAGTTATCGAGATTACCATTATAAAACTTGTACTTTTAACCATTTCCACCTTGCATGTCAAATATTAGGGGATTGAAACTTTGAAATTTTCACGTGAAATTTCCACTTTGGAAATTGACCAATTTTGACCATAAAATTAAAAATTTTAAATTGGCTAATATTTTACATGCATGTTGGGAATGGCTAAGAGTTGAGGTTTCACAATGTTAACCCTTAAAATAATGAACAAACGATACTAAAAGAAATTTCTAAAAGGTTTTGATTGTTCTTGATAGTGGGAATGTATGTGCTTGGAATACAAAAATCTTAGTTTGAATTTCTAACGGTTTCTCATGATATGCATGCGTAAAGTAACCTAATTTTACAATTTTCCAACACTAATAAGAATTATGTAAAATTGAGTTTTAACTTCATTTGAACATTATTTATCGGGTACCATAATAAAACATAAACTTTTAGTCATTTTCAACATTCATGTCAAATATTAGGCGGATCTTAAAACTTTGAAATTGTTATGTCAAAATAGCTCATTTCCATATGTTAACACCTTTGGAAATTTACAATTTTGACATGAAAATTAAATTTTTTCAAATTGGCTAATATTTTACATGCATGTTGGGAATGGCTAAGAATTGAGATTTCACAATGTTAAACCCTTGAAATAATGAACAAATGAAACTAAAAAACATTTTTTAAAGGTATTGATTGTTCTTGTTCGGATGTATGTGCTTTCGAATGGAAATATCTTAGATTGGATTTCTAGCACTTTTTCACCACATGCATGCAAAGTAATCCAATTTGATAATTTTCAAACACTAATATAAAACAAAGTAAAATTGAGTTTTAACGTCATATGGAAATTAGTTATCGAGATTACCATTATAAAACTTGTACTTTTAACCATTTCCACCTTGCATGTCAAATATTAGGGGATTTGAAACTTTGAAATTTTCACGTGAAATTTCCACTTTGGAAATTGACCAATTTTGACCATAAAATTAAAAATTTTAAATTGGCTAATATTTTACATGCATGTTGGGAATGGCTAAGAGTTGAGGTTTCACAATGTTAACCCTTAAAATAATAAACAAACGATACTAAAAGAAATTTCTAAAAGGTTTTGATTGTTCTTGATAGTGGGAATGTATGTGCTTGGAATACAAAAATCTTAGTTTGAATTTCTAACGGTTTCTCATGACATGCATGCGAAAGTAACCTAATTTTACAATTTTCCAACACTAATAAGAATTATGTAAAATTGAGTTTTAACTTCATTTGAACATTATTTATCGGGGTTACCATAATAAAACATAAACTTTTAGTCATTTTCAACATTCATGTCAAATATTAGGCGGATCTTAAAACTTTGAAATTGTTATGTCAAAATAGCTCATTTCCATATGTTAACACCTTTGGAAATTTACAATTTTGACATGAAAATTAAATTTTTTCAAATTGGCTAATATTTTACATGCATGTTGGGAATGGCTAAGAATTGAGATTTCACAATGTTAAACCCTTGAAATAATGAACAAATGAAACTAAAAAACATTTTTTAAAGGTATTGATTGTTCTTGTTCGTGGGGATATGTGCTTTCGAATGGAAATATCTTAGATTGGATTTCTAGCACTTTTTCACCACATGCATGCGAAAGTAATCCAATTTGATAATTTTCAAACACTAATATAAAACAAAGTAAAATTGAGTTTTAACGTCATATGGAAATTAGTTATCGAGATTACCATTATAAAACTTGTACTTTTAACCATTTCCACCTTGCATGTCAAATATTAGGGGATTTGAAACTTTGAAATTTTCACGTGAAATTTCCACTTTGGAAATTGACCAATTTTGACCATAAAATTAAAAATTTTAAATTGGCTAATATTTTACATGCATGTTGGGAATGGCTAAGAGTTGAGGTTTCACAATGTTAACCCTTAAAATAATGAACAAACGATACTAAAAGAAATTTCTAAAAGGTTTTGATTGTTCTTGATAGTGGGAATGTATGTGCTTGGAATACAAAAATCTTAGTTTGAATTTCTAACGTTTTCTCATATGCATGCAAAAGTAACCTAATTTTACAATTTTCCAACACTAATAAGAATTATGTAAAATTGAGTTTTAACTTCATTTGAACATTATTTATCGGGGTTACCATAATAAAACATAAACTTTTAGTCATTTTCAACATTCATGTCAAATATTAGGCGGATCTTAAAACTTTGAAATTGTTATGTCAAAATAGCTCATTTCCATATGTTAACACCTTTGGAAATTTACAATTTTGACATGAAAATTAAATTTTTTCAAATTGGCTAATATTTTACATGCATGTTGGGAATGGCTAAGAATTGAGATTTCACAATGTTAAACCCTTGAAATAATGAACAAATGAAACTAAAAAACATTTTTTAAAGGTATTGATTGTTCTTGTTCGTGGGGATGTATGTGCTTTCGAATGGAAATATCTTAGATTGGATTTCTAGCACTTTTTCACCACATGCATGCGAAAGTAATCCAATTTGATAATTTTCAAACACTAATATAAAACAAAGTAAAATTGAGTTTTAACGTCATATGGAAATTAGTTATCGAGATTACCATTATAAAACTTGTACTTTTAACCATTTCCACCTTGCATGTCAAATATTAGGGGATTGAAACTTTGAAATTTTCACGTGAAATTTCCACTTTGGAAATTGACCAATTTTGACCATAAAATTAAAAATTTTAAATTGGCTAATATTTTACATGCATGTTGGGAATGGCTAAGAGTTGAGGTTTCACAATGTTAACCTATAAAATAATGAACAAACGATACTAAAAGAAATTTCTAAAAGCTTTTGATTGTTCTTGATAGTGGGAATGTATGTGCTTGGAATACAAAAATCTTAGTTTGAATTTCTAACGTTTCTCATATGCATGCGTAAAGTAACCTAATTTTACAATTTTCCAACACTAATAAGAATTATGTAAAATTGAGTTTTAACTTCATTTGAACATTATTTATCGGGGTTACCATAATAAAACATAAACTTTTAGTCATTTTCAACATTCATGTCAAATATTAGGCGGATCTTAAAACTTTGAAATTGTTATGTCAAAATAGCTCATTTCCATATGTTAACACCTTTGGAAATTTACAATTTTGACATGAAAATTAAATTTTTTCAAATTGGCTAATATTTTACATGCATGTTGGGAATGGCTAAGAATTGAGATTTCACAATGTTAAACCCTTGAAATAATGAACAAATGAAACTAAAAAACATTTTTTAAAGGTATTGATTGTTCTTGTTCGTGGGGATGTATGTGCTTTCGAATGGAAATATCTTAGATTGGATTTCTAGCACTTTTTCACCACATGCATGCAGTAATCCAATTTGATAATTTTCAAACACTAATATAAAACAAAGTAAAATTGAGTTTTAACGTCATATGGAAATTAGTTATCGAGATTACCATTATAAAACTTGTACTTTTAACCATTTCCACCTTGCATGTCAAATATTAGGGGATTTGAAACTTTGAAATTTTCACGTGAAATTTCCACTTTGGAAATTGACCAATTTTGACCATAAAATTAAAATTTTAAATTGGCTAATATTTTACGCATGTTGGGAATGGCTAAGAGTTGAGGTTTCACAATGTTAACCCTTAAAATAATGAACAAACGATACTAAAAGAAATTTCTAAAAGGTTTTGATTGTTCTTGATAGTGGGAATGTATGTGCTTGGAATACAAAAATCTTAGTTTGAATTTCTAACTTTCTGCATATGCATGCAAAGTAACCTAATTTTACAATTTTCCAACACTAATAAGAATTATGTAAAATTGAGTTTTAACTTCATTTGAACATTATTTATCGTGGTTACCATAATAAAACATGAACTTTTAGTCATTTTCAACATTCATGTCAAATATTAGGCGGATCTTAAAACTTTGAAATTGTTATGTCAAAATAGCTCATTTCCATATGTTAACACCTTTGGAAATTTACCAATTTTGACATGAAAATTAAATTTTTTCAAATTGGCTAATATTTTACATGCATGTTGGGAATGGCTAAGAATTGAATTTCACAATGTTAAACCCTTGAAATAATGAACAAATGAAACTAAAAACATTTTTTAAAGGTATTGATTGTTCTTGTTCGTGGGGATGTATGTGCTTTCGAATGGAAATATCTTAGATTGGATTTCTAGCACTTTTTCACCACATGCATGCAGAAAGTAATCCAATTTGATAATTTTCAAACGTAATATAAAACAAAGTAAAATTGAGTTTTAACGTCATATGGAAATTAGTTATCGAGATTACCATTATAAAACTTGTACTTTTAACCATTTCCACCTTGCATGTCAAATATTAGGGGATTTGAAACTTTGAAATTTTCACGTGAAATTTCCACTTTGGAAATTGACCAATTTTGACCATAAAATTAAAATTTTAAATTGGCTAATATTTTACATGCATGTTGGGAATGGCTAGAGTTGAGGTTTCACAATGTTAACCCTTAAAATAATGAACAAACGATACTAAAAGAAATTTCTAAAAGGTTTTGATTGTTCTTGATAGTGGGAATGTATGTGCTTGGAATACAAAAATCTTAGTTTGAATTTTAACGGTTTCTCGATATGCATGCGAGCAACCAATTTACAACTTTCCAACACTGCATAAGAATTATGTAAAATTGAGTTTTTAACTTCATTTGAACATTATTTATCGGGGTCACCAATATAATATAACATAAACTTTTAGTCATTTTCAACATTCATGTCAAATATTAGAAAGGATCTTAAAACTTTGAAATTACTTTGTCAAAATAGCTCATTTCCATATGTTCACACCTTTGGAAATTTACCAATTTTGACATGAAAATTAAATTTTTTCAAATTGGCTAATATTTTACATGCATGTTGGGAATAGCCTAAGAATTGAGACTTCACAATGTTAAACCCTTGAAATAATGAACAAATGAAACTAAAAAACATTTTTTAAAGGTATTAATTGTTCTTGTTCGTGGGGATATGTGCTTTCAAATGGAAATATCTTAGATTGGATTTCTAGCACTTTTTCACCACATGCATGCGGAGAAAGTAAACCAATTTGATAATTTTCAAACACTAATATAAAACAAAGTAAAATGAGTTTTAACGTCATATGGAAATTAGTTATAAAGATTACCATTATAAAACTTGTACTTTTAACCATTTCCAACTTGCATATCAATTATTAGTGATTGGAAACTCTGAAATTTTCACGTGAAATTTCCACTTTGGAAATTGACCAATTTTGTTATAAAATTGAAAAATTTAAATCGGCTAATATTTTACATGCATGTTGGAATGGCTAAGAGTTGAGGTTTCACAATGTTAACCCTTAAAATAATAAACAGAAAATACTAAAAGACATTTCTAAAAGGTTTTGATTGTTCTTGATGGGGGAATGTATGTGCTTGGAATACAAAAATCTTAGTTTGAATTTCTAACGGTTTCTCGACAATGCATGCAAAGTAACCTAATTTTATAACTTTCAACACTAATAAGAAATTATGTAAAATTGAGTTTTAACTTATTTGAACATTATTTATCGGGGTCACCATAATATAACATAAACTTTTAGTCATTTTCAACATTCATGTCAAATATTAGGCGGATCTTAAAACTTTGAAATTGTTATGTCAAAAATAGCTCATTTCCATATGTTAACACCTTTGAACAAAAACCAATTTTATTTTTAAAATTTAAATTTTTTCAAATTGGCTAATATTTTACATGCATGTTGGGAATGCTAAGAATTGAGATTTCACAATGTTAAACCCTTGAAATAATGATCAAATGAAACAAAAACATATTTTTGTATGTATTGATTTTCTCTTTGTTCTTGCAAATTTACGCGCTTTCAAATGGAAATATCTTACAATGATTTCTAGCACTTTTTCACCACTTGCATGCAGAAAGTAAACCAATTTGATAATTTTGAAACACTAATATAAAACAAAGTAAAATTGAGGTTTTAACGTCATATGGAAATTAGTTATCGAGATTACCATTATAAAACTTATACTTTTAACCATTTCCAACTTGCATATCAAATATCAATTATTAGAGGAAATCGGACCATAATATTTTTTAAATTTGCTTGCATGTTGGGAATGGTTAGGAGTTGAGGTTTCACAATGTTAACCTTTAAAATAATGAACAAACGATACTAAAAGACATTTTTAAAAGGTTTTGATTGTTCTTGATGGTGGGAATGTATGTGCTTGGAATACAAAAATCTTAGTTTGGGTTTTCAACGGTTTCTAATGACATGCGTGCGATAAAGTAACCTAATTTTATAATTTTCCAACACTAATAAGAAATTATGTAAAATTGAGTTTTAACTTCATTTGAACATTATTTACTAGGGTTACTATCATAAAACATGAACTTTTAGTCGTTTCCAACATTCATGTCAAATATTAGTGGATCTCTAAAACTTTAAAATTGTTATGTCAAAATAGGTCATTTCCATATATTAACACCTTTGGAAATTTACCAATTTTGACATGAAAATTAAATTTTTTCAAATTGGCTAATATTTTACAAGCATGTTGGGAATGGCTATTAATTGAGATTTCAAATGTTAAACCCTTGAAATAATGATCAAATGACACTAAAACGCACTTTTAAAAGTATTGATTTTCTTATTCATGGGGATGTATGTGCTTTCGAATGGAAATATCTTAGATTGGATTTCTAGCACTTTTTCACCACATGCATGCAGAAAGAAAACCAATTTGATAATTTTCAAACACTACTAACAACACAAAGTAAAATTGAGTTTTAACGTCATATGAAATTAGTTATCGAGATTACCATTATAAAACTTATATTTTTAACCATTTCCAACTTGCATATCAAATATTAGGGATTTGAAACTTTGAAATTTTCACTCCGAAATTGCAACTTTGGAAATTGACCAAGTTTGACCATAAAATTAAAATTTTTTAAATTGGCTAATATTTTACTTGCATGTTGGGAATGGCTAGAGTCGAGGTTTCACAATGTTAACCTTTAAAATAATGAAAAAACGATACTAAAAGAGACATTTTTAAAAGGTTTTGATTGTTCTTGATAACGGGGAATGTATAACTGTTTCTGGAATACAAAAATCTTAGTTTGGATTTTTAATGCTTTGTAATGACATGCGTGCGTAAGTAACCTAATTTTATAATTTTCCAACACTAATAAGAAATTATGTAAAATTGAGTTTTTAACTTCATTTGAACATTATTTACTGTGGTTACCATAATAAAACATGAACTTTTAGTCGTTTCCAACATTCATGTCAAATATTAAAGTAGATCTTAAAACTTTAAAATTGTTATGTCAAAATAGCTCATGTCCATATGTTAACTCCTTTGGAAATTTACCAATTTTGACATGAAAATTAAATTTTTTTCAAATTGGCTAATATTTTACAAGCATGTTGAATGGCTAAAAATTGATATTTCATAATGTTAAACCCTTGAAATAATGATCAAATGACACTAAAACGCACTTTTAAAAGTATTGATTTTCTTGTTCATGGGATGTATGTGCTTTCGAATGGAAATATCTTAGATTGGATTTCTAGCACTTTTCACCACATGCATGCGTAAAGAAAACCAATTTGATAATTTTCAAACACTCACCCAACGACACGAAGTAAAATTGAGTTTTAACGTCATATGGAAATTAGTTATCGAGATTACCATTATAAAACTTATACTTTTAACCATTTCGAGCTTTCATATCAAATATTAGGGGATTTGAAACTATGAAATTTTCACCACGAAATTGCAACTTTGGAAATTGACCAAGTTTGACCATAAAATTAAATTTTTTTAAATTGGGTAATATTTTACTTGCGTGTTGGGAATAGGTAGAGGTTGAGGTTTCACGATGTTAACACTTTAAAATAATGAACAAACGATACTAAAAGACATTTTTAAAAGGTTTTGATTGTTCTTGATAGTGGGAATGTATGTGCTTGGAATACAAAAATCTTAGTTTGATTTTTAACAAGCTTTAATGACATTGCAAGTTAAAGTAACCTAATTTTATAATTTTCCAACACTAATAAGAAATTATGTAAAATTGAGTTTTAACTTCATTTGAACATTATTTACCGGTTACCATAATAAAACATGAACTTTTAATCGTTTCCAACATTCATGTCAAATATTAAAGGATCCTAAACTTTGAAATTGTTATGTCAAAATAGCTCATTTCCATATGTTAACTCCTTTGGAAATTTACCAATTTTGACATGAAAATTAAATTTTTCAAATTGGCTAATATTTTACAAGCATGTTAGGAATGGCTAAAAATTCGAGATTTCATAATGTTAAACCCTTGAAATAATGATCAAATGACACTAACGCACTTTTAAAATTATTGATTTCTTGTTGTGGGGATGTATGTGCTTTCGAATGGAAATATCTTAGATTGGATTTCTAGCACTTTTTCACCACATGCATGCGAAAGAAAACCAATTTGATAATTTTCAAACACTACTAACAACACAAAGTAAAATTGAGTTTTTAACGTCATATGGAAATTAGCTTATCGGAATTACCATTATAAAACTTATACTTTTAACCATTTCCAACTTGCATATCAAATATTAGGGGATTTGAAACTATGAAATTTTCACCGAGAATTGCAGCTTTGGAAATTGACCAAGTTTGACCATAAAATTAAATTTTTTTAAATTGGCTAATATTTTACTTGCATGTTGGGAATGGCTAGAGTTGAGGTTTCACAATGTTAACCTTTAAAATAATGAACAAAGCGATACTAAAAGACACTTTATTTTAAAAGGTTTTGATTGATCTTGATGAGTGGGAATGTATGTGCTTGGAATACAAAAAAAACTTAGTTTGCATTTTGAGCGTGGTCTCATGACATGCATGTAAAAAGAAGTAATGCATAATTTTACAATTTTCCAACACTAATAAGAATTATGTAAAATTGAGTTTTAACTTCAATTTGAACATTATTTACAAGGTTACCATAATAAAACATGAACTTTTCGTTTCCAACATTAAAATGTTAATCAAATATTAAGTGATCTCCAAGCTTTGAGAAATTGTTATGTCCAAAAACTCCATTTCCATATGTTTAACTCCTTTGGAAATTTAACCAATTTTGACATGAAAAATCAGATTATTTCAAATTGGCTAATATTTTTTACAAGCATGTTGGGAATGGATAAAACCCGATATTTCATAATGTTAAACCCTTGAAATAATGATCAAATGACACTAAAACGCACTTTTAAAGGTATTGATTTTCTTGTTCATGGGGATGTATGTGCTTTCGAATGGAAATATCTTAGATTGATTTCTAGCATTTTTTCACCACATGCATGCAGAAAAAACCAATTTGATAATTTTCAAACACTACTAACAACACAAAGTAAAATTGAGTTTTAACGTCATATGGAAATTAGTTATCGAGATTACCATTATAAAACTTATACTTTTAACCATTTCCAACTTGCATATCAAATATTACGTGATTTGAAACTTTGAAATTTTCACCTCGAAATTGCAACTTTGTAAATTGGACTAAGTTTGACCATAAAATTAAAATTTTTTTAAATTGGCTAATATTTTACTTGTATGTCGGGAATGGCTGGGGAGTTGAGGTTTCACAATGTTAACCTTTAAAATAATGAACAAAATCCATACTAAAAGACATTTTTAAAAGGTTTTGATTGTTCTTGATAATGGGAATGTATGTGTTTAGAATACAAAAATCTTAGCTTGATTTTCAATGCTTTCTAATGACATGCGTGCGAAAAGTAACCTAATTTTATAATTTTCCAACACTAATAAGAAATTATGTAAAATTGAGTTTTAACGTCATTTGAACATTATTTACCGTGGGTACCATAATAAAACATGAACTTTTAGTCGTTTCCAACATTCATGTCAAATATTAGGGGGATCTCTAAAACTTTGAAATTGTTATGTCAAAATAGCTCATTTCCATATGTTAACTCCTTTGGAAATTTACCAATTTTGACATGAAAATTAAATTTTTTCAAATTGGCTAATATTTTACAAGCATGTTGGGAATGGCTAATAATTGAGATTTCATAATGTTAAACCCTTGAAATAATGATCAAATGACACTAAAACGCACTTTTAAAAGTATTGATTTTCTTGTTCATGGGGATGTATGTGCTTTCGAATGGAAATATCTTAGATTGGATTTCTAGCACTTTTTCACCACATGCATGCAGAAAGAAAACCAATTTGATAATTTTCAAACACTACTAACAACACAAAGTAAAATTGAGTTTTAACGTCATATGGAAATTAGTTATCGAGATTACCATTATAAAACTTATACTTTTAACCATTTCCAACTTGCATATCAAATATTAGGGGATTTGAAACTTTGAAATTTTCACCCGAAATTGCAACTTTGGAAATTGACCAAGTTTGACCATAAAATTAAAATTTTTTAAATTGGCTAATATTTTACTCGCATGTTGGGAATGGCTAGGAGTTGAGGTTTCACAATGTTAACCTTTAAAATAATGAACAAACGATACTAAAAGACATTTTTAAAAGGTTTTGATTGTTCTTGATAATGGGAATGTATGTGCTTGGAATACAAAAATCTTAGTTTGGATTTTCAACAGTTTCTAATGACATGCGTGCGGAAAGTAACCTAATTTTATAATTTTCCAACACTAATAAGAAATTATGTAAAATTGAGTTTTAACTTCATTTGAACATTATTTACCAGGGTTACCATAATAAAACATGAACTATTAGTCGTTTCCAACATTCATGTCAAATATTAGGCGGATCTCTAAACTTTGAAATTGTTATGTCAAAATAGCTCATTTCCATATGTTAACACCTTTGGAAATTTACCAATTTTGACATGAAAATTAAATTTTTTCAAATTGGCTAATATTTTACAAGCATGTTGGGAATGGCTAAAAATTGAGATTTCATAATGTTAAACCCTTGAAATAATGATCAAATGACACTAAAACGCACTTTTAAAAGTATTGATTTTCTTGTTCATGGGGATGTATGTGCTTTCGAATGGAAATATCTTAGATTGGATTTCTAGCACTTTTTCACCACATGCATGCGAAAGAAAACCAATTTGATAATTTTCAAACACTACTAACAACACAAAGTAAAATTGAGTTTTAACGTCATATGGAAATTAGTTATCGAGATTACCATTATAAAACTTATACTTTTAACCATTTCCAACTTGCATATCAAATATTACGGGATTTGAAACTTTGAAATTTTCACCCGAAATTGCAACTTTGGAAATTGACCAAGTTTGACCATAAAATTAAAATTTTTTAAATTGGCTAATATTTTACTTGCATGTTGGGAATGGCTAGGAGTTGAGGTTTCACAATGTTAACCTTTAAAATAATGAACAAACGATACTAAAAGACATTTTTAAAAGGTTTTGATTGTTCTTGATAGTGGGAATGTATGTGCTTGGAATACAAAAATCTTAGTTTGGATTTTCAATGGTTTCTAATGACATGCGTGCAAAAGTAACCTAATTTTATAATTTTCCAACACTAATAAGAAATTATGTAAAATTGAGTTTTAACTTCATTTGAACATTATTTACTGTGGTTACCATAATAAAACATGAACTTTTAGTCGTTTCCAACATTCATGTCAAATATTAGGCGGATCTCTAAACTTTGAAATTGTTATGTCAAAATAGCTCATTTCCATATGTTAACTCCTTTGGAAATTTACCAATTTTGACATGAAAATTAAATTTTTTCAAATTGGCTAATATTTTACAAGCATGTTGGGAATGGCTAAAAATTGATATTTCATAATGTTAAACCCTTGAAATAATGATCAAATGACACTAAAACGCACTTTTAAAAGTATTGATTTTCTTGTTCATGGGGATGTATGTGCTTTCGAATGGAAATATCTTAGATTGGATTTCTAGCACTTTTTCACCACATGCATGCGAAAAGAAAACCAATTTGATAATTTTCAAACACTACTAACAACACAAAGTAAAATTGAGTTTTAACGTCATATGGAAATTAGTTATCGAGATTACCATTATAAAACTTATACTTTTAACCATTTCCAACTTGCATATCAAATATTAGGGGATTTGAAACTTTGAAATTTTCACCTGAAATTGCAACTTTGGAAATTGACCAAGTTTGACCATAAAATTAAAATTTTATAAATTGGCTAATATTTTACTTGCATGTTGGGAATGGCTAGGAGTTGAGGTTTCACAATGTTAACCTTTAAAATAATGAACAAACGATACTAAAAGACATTTTTAAAAGGTTTTGATTGTTCTTGATAGTGGGAATGTATGTGCTTGGAATACAAAAATCTTAGTTTGGATTTTCAACAGTTTCTAATGACATGCGTGCAGAAAGTAACCTAATTTTATAATTTTCCAACACTAATAAGAAATTATGTAAAATTGAGTTTTTAACTTCATTTGAACATTATTTACTGTGGTTACCATAATAAAACATGAACTTTTAGTCGTTTCCAACATTCATGTCAAATATTAGGCGGATCTCTAAACTTTGAAATTGTTATGTCAAAATAGCTCATTTCCATATGTTAACTCCTTTGGAAATTTACCAATTTTGACATGAAAATTAAATTTTTTCAAATTGGCTAATATTTTACAAGCATGTTGGGAATGGCTAAAAATTGATATTTCATAATGTTAAACCCTTGAAATAATGATCAAATGACACTAAAACGCACTTTTAAAAGTATTGATTTTCTTGTTCATGGGGATGTATGTGCTTTCGAATGGAAATATCTTAGATTGGATTTCTAGCACTTTTTCACCACATGCATGCGTAAAGAAAACCAATTTGATAATTTTCAAACACTACTAACAACACAAAGTAAAATTGAGTTTTAACGTCATATGGAAATTAGTTATCGAGATTACCATTATAAAACTTATACTTTTAACCATTTCCAACTTGCATATCAAATATTAGGGGATTTGAAACTTTGAAATTTTCACCCGAAATTGCAACTTTGGAAATTGACCAAGTTTGACCATAAAATTAAAATTTTTTAAATTGGCTAATATTTTACTTGCATGTTGGGAATGGCTAGGAGTTGAGGTTTCACAATGTTAACCTTTAAAATAATGAACAAACGATACTAAAAGACATTTTTAAAAGGTTTTGATTGTTCTTGATAATGGGAATGTATGTGCTTGGAATACAAAAATCTTAGTTTGGATTTTCAACAGTTTCTAATGACATGCGTGCAGAAAGTAACCTAATTTTATAATTTTCCAACACTAATAAGAAATTATGTAAAATTGAGTTTTAACTTCATTTGAACATTATTTACTGTGGTTACCATAATAAAACATGAACTTTTAGTCGTTTCCAACATTCATGTCAAATATTAGGCGGATCTCTAAACTTTGAAATTGTTATGTCAAAATAGCTCATTTCCATATGTTAACACCTTTGGAAATTTACCAATTTTGACATGAAAATTAAATTTTTTCAAATTGGCTAATATTTTACAAGCATGTTGGGAATGGCTAAAAATTGAGATTTCATAATGTTAAACCCTTGAAATAATGATCAAATGACACTAAAACGCACTTTTAAAAGTATTGATTTTCTTGTTCATGGGGATGTATGTGCTTTCGAATGGAAATATCTTAGATTGGATTTCTAGCACTTTTTCACCACATGCATGCAAAGAAAACCAATTTGATAATTTTCAAACACTACTAACAACACAAAGTAAAATTGAGTTTTAACGTCATATGGAAATTAGTTATCGAGATTACCATTATAAAACTTATACTTTTAACCATTTCCAACTTGCATATCAAATATTAGGGGATTTGAAAGTTTGAAATTTTCACCCGAAATTGCAACTTTGGAAATTGACCAAGTTTGACCATAAAATTAAAATTTTTTAAATTGGCTAATATTTTACTTGCATGTTGGGAATGGCTAGGAGTTGAGGTTTCACAATGTTAACCTTTAAAATAATGAACAAACGATACTAAAAGACATTTTTAAAAGGTTTTGATTGTTCTTGATAGTGGGAATGTATGTGCTTGGAATACAAAAATCTTAGTTTGGATTTTCAACGTTTCTAATGACATGCGTGCGAAAAGTAACCTAATTTTATAATTTTCCAACACTAATAAGAAATTATGTAAAATTGAGTTTTAACTTCATTTGAACATTATTTACCGGGGTTACCATAATAAAACATGAACTTTTAGTCGTTTCCAACATTCATGTCAAATATTAGGCGGATCTCTAAACTTTGAAATTGTTATGTCAAAATAGCTCATTTCCATATGTTAACTCCTTTGGAAATTTACCAATTTTGACATGAAAATTAAATTTTTTCAAATTGGCTAATATTTTACAAGCATGTTGGGAATGGCTAAAAATTGATATTTCATAATGTTAAACCCTTGAAATAATGATCAAATGACACTAAAACGCACTTTTAAAAGTATTGATTTTCTTGTTCATGGGGATGTATGTGCTTTCGAATGGAAATATCTTAGATTGGATTTCTAGCACTTTTTCACCACATGCATGCAGAAAGAAAACCAATTTGATAATTTTCAAACACTACTAACAACACAAAGTAAAATTGAGTTTTAACGTCATATGGAAATTAGTTATCGAGATTACCATTATAAAACTTATACTTTTAACCATTTCCAACTTGCATATCAAATATTAGGGGATTTGAAACTTTGAAATTTTCACCTGAAATTGCAACTTTGGAAATTGACCAAGTTTGACCATAAAATTAAAATTTTTTAAATTGGCTAATATTTTACTTGCATGTTGGGAATGGCTAGAGTTGAGGTTTCACAATGTTAACCTTTAAAATAATGAACAAACGATACTAAAAGACATTTTTAAAAGGTTTTGATTGTTCTTGATAGTGGGAATGTATGTGCTTGGAATACAAAAATCTTAGTTTGGATTTTCAACGCTTTCTAATGACATGCGTGCAGAAAGTAACCTAATTTTATAATTTTCCAACACTAATAAGAAATTATGTAAAATTGAGTTTTAACTTCATTTGAACATTATTTACCAGGGTTACCATAATAAAACATGAACTTTTAGTCGTTTCCAACATTCATGTCAAATATTAGGCGGATCTCTAAACTTTGAAATTGTTATGTCAAAATAGCTCATTTCCATATGTTAACTCCTTTGGAAATTTACCAATTTTGACATGAAAATTAAATTTTTTCAAATTGGCTAATATTTTACAAGCATGTTGGGAATGGCTAAAAATTGAGATTTCATAATGTTAAACCCTTGAAATAATGATCAAATGACACTAAAACGCACTTTTAAAAGTATTGATTTTCTTGTTCATGGGGATGTATGTGCTTTCGAATGGAAATATCTTAGATTGGATTTCTAGCACTTTTTCACCACATGCATGCAGTAAAGAAAACCAATTTGATAATTTTCAAACACTACTAACAACACAAAGTAAAATTGAGTTTTAACGTCATATGGAAATTAGTTATCGAGATTACCATTATAAAACTTATACTTTTAACCATTTCCAACTTGCATATCAAATATTACTTGATTTGAAACTTTGAAATTTTCACCCGAAATTGCAACTTTGGAAATTGACCAAGTTTGACCATAAAATTAAAATTTTTTAAATTGGCTAATATTTTACTTGCATGTTGGGAATGGCTAAGAGTTGAGGTTTCACAATGTTAACCTTTAAAATAATGAACAAACGATACTAAAAGACATTTTTAAAAGGTTTTGATTGTTCTTGATAGTGGGAATGTATGTGCTTGGAATACAAAAATCTTAGTTTGGATTTTCAACAGTTTCTAATGACATGCGTGCGGAAAGTAACCTAATTTTCTAATTTTCCAACACTAATAAGAAATTATGTAAAATTGAGTTTTAACTTCATTTGAACATTATTTACTGTGGTTACCATAATAAAACATGAACTTTTAGTCGTTTCCAACATTCATGTCAAATATTAGGCGGATCTCTAAACTTTGAAATTGTTATGTCAAAATAGCTCATTTCCATATGTTAACTCCTTTGGAAATTTACCAATTTTGACATGAAAATTAAATTTTTTCAAATTGGCTAATATTTTACAAGCATGTTGGGAATGGCTAAAAATTGATATTTCATAATGTTAAACCCTTGAAATAATGATCAAATGACACTAAAACGCACTTTTAAAAGTATTGATTTTCTTGTTCATGGGGATGTATGTGCTTTCGAATGGAAATATCTTAGATTGGATTTCTAGCACTTTTTCACCACATGCATGCGTAAAGAAAACCAATTTGATAATTTTCAAACACTACTAACAACACAAAGTAAAATTGAGTTTTAACGTCATATGGAAATTAGTTATCGAGATTACCATTATAAAACTTATACTTTTAACCATTTCCAACTTGCATATCAAATATTAGGGGATTTGAAACTTTGAAATTTTCACCTGAAATTGCAACTTTGGAAATTGACCAAGTTTGACCATAAAATTAAAATTTTTTAAATTGGCTAATATTTTACTTGCATGTTGGGAATGGCTAGGAGTTGAGGTTTCACAATGTTAACCTTTAAAATAATGAACAAACGATACTAAAAGACATTTTTAAAAGGTTTTGATTGTTCTTGATAGTGGGAATGTATGTGCTTGGAATACAAAAATCTTAGTTTGGATTTTTAACGCTTTCTAATGACATGCGTGCGAAAGTAACCTAATTTTATAATTTTCCAACACTAATAAGAAATTATGTAAAATTGAGTTTTAACTTCATTTGAACATTATTTACCGTGGTTACCATAATAAAACATGAACTTTTAGTCGTTTCCAACATTCATGTCAAATATTAGGCGGATCTCTAAACTTTGAAATTGTTATGTCAAAATAGCTCATTTCCATATGTTAACTCCTTTGGAAATTTACCAATTTTGACATGAAAATTAAATTTTTTCAAATTGGCTAATATTTTACAAGCATGTTGGGAATGGCTAAAAATTGAGATTTCATAATGTTAAACCCTTGAAATAATGATCAAATGACACTAAAACGCACTTTTAAAAGTATTGATTTTCTTGTTCATGGGGATGTATGTGCTTTCGAATGGAAATATCTTAGATTGGATTTCTAGCACTTTTTCACCACATGCATGCAGAAAGAAAACCAATTTGATAATTTTCAAACACTACTAACAACACAAAGTAAAATTGAGTTTTAACGTCATATGGAAATTAGTTATCGAGATTACCATTATAAAACTTATACTTTTAACCATTTCCAACTTGCATATCAAATATTACTTGATTTGAAACTTTGAAATTTTCACCTGAAATTGCAACTTTGGAAATTGACCAAGTTTGACCATAAAATTAAAATTTTTTAAATTGGCTAATATTTTACTTGCATGTTGGGAATGGCTAGGAGTTGAGGTTTCACAATGTTAACCTTTAAAATAATGAACAAACGATACTAAAAGACATTTTTAAAAGGTTTTGATTGTTCTTGATAGTGGGAATGTATGTGCTTGGAATACAAAAATCTTAGTTTGGATTTTCAACGGCTTTCTAATGACATGCGTGCGAAAAAGTAACCTAATTTTATAATTTTCCAACACTAATAAGAAATTATGTAAAATTGAGTTTTAACTTCATTTGAACATTATTTACCAGGGGTTACCATAATAAAACATGAACTTTTAGTCGTTTCCAACATTCATGTCAAATATTAGGCGGATCTCTAAACTTTGAAATTGTTATGTCAAAATAGCTCTTTTTATTTCCATATGTTAACACCTTTGGAAATTTACCAATTTTGACATGAAAATTAAATTTTTTCAAATTGGCTAATATTTTACAAGCATGTTGGGAATGGCTAAAAATTGAGATTTCATAATGTTAAACCCTTGAAATAATGATCAAATGACACTAAAACGCACTTTTAAAATTATTGATTTTCTTGTTCATGGGGATGTATGTGCTTTCGAATGGAAATATCCTAGATTGGATTTCTAGCACTTTTTCACCACATGCATGCAGAAAGAAAACCAATTTGATAATTTTCAAACACTACTAACAACACAAAGTAAAATTGAGTTTTAACGTCATATGGAAATTAGTTATCGAGATTACCATTATAAAACTTATACTTTTAACCATTTCCAACTTGCATATCAAATATTACTTGATTTGAAACTTTGAAATTTTCACCTGAAATTGCAACTTTGGAAATTGACCAAGTTTGACCATAAAATTAAATTTTTTTAAATTGGCTAATATTTTACTTGCATGTTGGGAATGGCTAGGAGTTGAGGTTTCACAATGTTAACCTTTAAAATAATGAACAAACGATACTAAAAGACATTTTTAAAAGGTTTTGATTGTTCTTGATAGTGGGAATGTATGTGCTTGGAATACAAAAATCTTAGTTTGGATTTTTAACAGCTTTCTAATGACATGCGTGCGTAAAGTAACCTAATTTTATAATTTTCCAACACTAATAAGAAATTATGTAAAATTGAGTTTTAACTTCATTTGAACATTATTTACTGGGTTACCATAATAAAACATGAACTTTTAGTCGTTTCCAACATTCATGTCAAATATTAGGCGGATCTCTAAACTTTGAAATTGTTATGTCAAAATAGCTCTTTTTATTTCCATATGTTAACACCTTTGGAAATTTACCAATTTTGACATGAAAATTAAATTTTTTCAAATTGGCTAATATTTTACAAGCATGTTGGGAATGGCTAAAAATTGAGATTTCATAATGTTAAACCCTTGAAATAATGATCAAATGACACTAAAACGCACTTTTAAAAGTATTGATTTTCTTGTTCATGGGGATGTATGTGCTTTCGAATGGAAATATCCTAGATTGGATTTCTAGCACTTTTTCACCACATGCATGCAGAAAGAAAACCAATTTGATAATTTTCAAACACTACTAACAACACAAAGTAAAATTGAGTTTTAACGTCATATGGAAATTAGTTATCGAGATTACCATTCTAAAACTTATACTTTTAACCATTTCCAACTTGCATATCAAATATTACTTGATTTGAAACTTTGAAATTTTCACCCGAAATTGCAACTTTGGAAATTGACCAAGTTTGACCATAAAATTAAAATTTTTTAAATTGGCTAATATTTTACTTGCATGTTGGGAATGGCTAGAGTTGAGGTTTCACAATGTTAACCTTTAAAATAATGAACAAACGATACTAAAAGACATTTTTAAAAGGTTTTGATTGTTCTTGATAGTGGGAATGTATGTGCTTGGAATACAAAAATCTTAGTTTGGATTTTTAACGCTTTCTAATGACATGCGTGCGAAAGTAACCTAATTTTATAATTTTCCAACACTAATAAGAAATTATGTAAAATTGAGTTTTAACTTCATTTGAACATTATTTACCGGGGTTACCATAATAAAACATGAACTTTTAGTCGTTTCCAACATTCATGTCAAATATTAGGCGGATCTCTAAACTTTGAAATTGTTATGTCAAAATAGCTCATTTCCATATGTTAACACCTTTGGAAATTTACCAATTTTGACATGAAAATTAAATTTTTTCAAATTGGCTAATATTTTACAAGCATGTTGGGAATGGCTAAAAATTGAGATTTCATAATGTTAAACCCTTGAAATAATGATCAAATGACACTAAAACGCACTTTTAAAAGTATTGATTTTCTTGTTCATGGGGATGTATGTGCTTTCGAATGGAAATATCCTAGATTGGATTTCTAGCACTTTTTCACCACATGCATGCGAAAGAAAACCAATTTGATAATTTTCAAACACTACTAACAACACAAAGTAAAATTGAGTTTTAACGTCATATGGAAATTAGTTATCGAGATTACCATTATAAAACTTATACTTTTAACCATTTCCAACTTGCATATCAAATATTACTTGATTTGAAACTTTGAAATTTTCACCCGAAATTGCAACTTTGGAAATTGACCAAGTTTGACCATAAAATTAAAATTTTTTAAATTGGCTAATATTTTACTTGCATGTTGGGAATGGCTAGGAGTTGAGGTTTCACAATGTTAACCTTTAAAATAATGAACAAACGATACTAAAAGACATTTTTAAAAGGTTTTGATTGTTCTTGATAGTGGGAATGTATGTGCTTGGAATACAAAAATCTTAGTTTGGATTTTTAACGTTTCTAATGACATGCGTGCGGAAAGTAACCTAATTTTATAATTTTCCAACACTAATAAGAAATTATGTAAAATTGAGTTTTAACTTCATTTGAACATTATTTACCGGGGTTACCATAATAAAACATGAACTTTTAGTCGTTTCCAACATTCATGTCAAATATTAGGCGGATCTCTAAACTTTGAAATTGTTATGTCAAAATAGCTCATTTCCATATGTTAACTCCTTTGGAAATTTACCAATTTTGACATGAAAATTAAATTTTTTCAAATTGGCTAATATTTTACAAGCATGTTGGGAATGGCTAAAAATTGAGATTTCATAATGTTAAACCCTTGAAATAATGATCAAATGACACTAAAACGCACTTTTAAAAGTATTGATTTTCTTGTTCATGGGGATGTATGTGCTTTCGAATGGAAATATCTTAGATTGGATTTCTAGCACTTTTTCACCACATGCATGCGAAAGAAAACCAATTTGATAATTTTCAAACACTACTAACAACACAAAGTAAAATTGAGTTTTAACGTCATATGGAAATTAGTTATCGAGATTACCATTATAAAACTTATACTTTTAACCATTTCCAACTTGCATATCAAATATTACTTGATTTGAAACTTTGAAATTTTCACCCGAAATTGCAACTTTGGAAATTGACCAAGTTTGACCATAAAATTAAAATTTTTTAAATTGGCTAATATTTTACTTGCATGTTGGGAATGGCTAGAGTTGAGGTTTCACAATGTTAACCTTTAAAATAATGAACAAACGATACTAAAAGACATTTTTAAAAGGTTTTGATTGTTCTTGATAATGGGAATGTATGTGCTTGGAATACAAAAATCTTAGTTTGGATTTTCAACGAGTTTCTAATGACATGCGTGCGTAAAGTAACCTAATTTTATAATTTTCCAACACTAATAAGAAATTATGTAAAATTGAGTTTTAACTTCATTTGAACATTATTTACCAGGGTTACCATAATAAAACATGAACTTTTAGTCGTTTCCAACATTCATGTCAAATATTAGGCGGATCTCTAAACTTTGAAATTGTTATGTCAAAATAGCTCATTTCCATATGTTAACTCCTTTGGAAATTTACCAATTTTGACATGAAAATTAAATTTTTTCAAATTGGCTAATATTTTACAAGCATGTTGGGAATGGCTAAAAATTGAGATTTCATAATGTTAAACCCTTGAAATAATGATCAAATGACACTAAAACGCACTTTTAAAAGTATTGATTTTCTTGTTCATGGGGATGTATGTGCTTTCGAATGGAAATATCTTAGATTGGATTTCTAGCACTTTTTCACCACATGCATGCAGAAAGAAAACCAATTTGATAATTTTCAAACACTACTAACAACACAAAGTAAAATTGAGTTTTAACGTCATATGGAAATTAGTTATCGAGATTACCATTATAAAACTTATACTTTTAACCATTTCCAACTTGCATATCAAATATTAGGGGATTTGAAACTTTGAAATTTTCACCTGAAATTGCAACTTTGGAAATTGACCAAGTTTGACCATAAAATTAAAATTTTTTAAATTGGCTAATATTTTACTTGCATGTTGGGAATGGCTAGGAGTTGAGGTTTCACAATGTTAACCTTTAAAATAATGAACAAACGATACTAAAAGACATTTTTAAAAGGTTTTGATTGTTCTTGATAGTGGGAATGTATGTGCTTGGAATACAAAAATCTTAGTTTGGATTTTCAACAGTTTCTAATGACATGCGTGCAGAAAGTAACCTAATTTTATAATTTTCCAACACTAATAAGAAATTATGTAAAATTGAGTTTTAACTTCATTTGAACATTATTTACCAGGGTTACCATAATAAAACATGAACTTTTAGTCGTTTCCAACATTCATGTCAAATATTAGGCGGATCTCTAAACTTTGAAATTGTTATGTCAAAATAGCTCATTTCCATATGTTAACTCCTTTGGAAATTTACCAATTTTGACATGAAAATTAAATTTTTTCAAATTGGCTAATATTTTACAAGCATGTTGGGAATGGCTAAAAATTGATATTTCATAATGTTAAACCCTTGAAATAATGATCAAATGACACTAAAACGCACTTTTAAAAGTATTGATTTTCTTGTTCATGGGGATGTATGTGCTTTCGAATGGAAATATCTTAGATTGGATTTCTAGCACTTTTTCACCACATGCATGCGAAAAGAAAACCAATTTGATAATTTTCAAACACTACTAACAACACAAAGTAAAATTGAGTTTTAACGTCATATGGAAATTAGTTATCGAGATTACCATTATAAAACTTATACTTTTAACCATTTCCAACTTGCATATCAAATATTAGGGGATTTGAAACTTTGAAATTTTCACCTGAAATTGCAACTTTGGAAATTGACCAAGTTTGACCATAAAATTAAAATTTTTTAAATTGGCTAATATTTTACTTGCATGTTGGGAATGGCTAGGAGTTGAGGTTTCACAATGTTAACCTTTAAAATAATGAACAAACGATACTAAAAGACATTTTTAAAAGGTTTTGATTGTTCTTGATAGTGGGAATGTATGTGCTTGGAATACAAAAATCTTAGTTTGGATTTTCAACAGTTTCTAATGACATGCGTGCAGAAAGTAACCTAATTTTATAATTTTCCAACACTAATAAGAAATTATGTAAAATTGAGTTTTAACTTCATTTGAACATTATTTACCAGGGGTTACCATAATAAAACATGAACTTTTAGTCGTTTCCAACATTCATGTCAAATATTAGGCGGATCTCTAAACTTTGAAATTGTTATGTCAAAATAGCTCATTTCCATATATTAACACCTTTGGAAATTTACCAATTTTGACATGAAAATTAAATTTTTTCAAATTGGCTAATATTTTACAAGCATGTTGGGAATGGCTAAAAATTGAGATTTCATAATGTTAAACCCTTGAAATAATGATCAAATGACACTAAAACGCACTTTTAAAAGTATTGATTTTCTTGTTCATGGGGATGTATGTGCTTTCGAATGGAAATATCTTAGATTGGATTTCTAGCACTTTTTCACCACATGCATGCAGAAAGAAAACCAATTTGATAATTTTCAAACACTACTAACAACACAAAGTAAAATTGAGTTTTAACGTCATATGGAAATTAGTTATCGAGATTACCATTATAAAACTTATACTTTTAACCATTTCCAACTTGCATATCAAATATTAGGGGATTTGAAACTTTGAAATTTTCACCTGAAATTGCAACTTTGGAAATTGACCAAGTTTGACCATAAAATTAAAATTTTTTAAATTGGCTAATATTTTACTTGCATGTTGGGAATGGCTAGGAGTTGAGGTTTCACAATGTTAACCTTTAAAATAATGAACAAACGATACTAAAAGACATTTTTAAAAGGTTTTGATTGTTCTTGATAGTGGGAATGTATGTGCTTGGAATACAAAAATCTTAGTTTGGATTTTCAACAGTTTCTAATGACATGCGTGCAGAAAGTAACCTAATTTTATAATTTTCCAACACTAATAAGAAATTATGTAAAATTGAGTTTTAACTTCATTTGAACATTATTTACCAGGGTTACCATAATAAAACATGAACTTTTAGTCGTTTCCAACATTCATGTCAAATATTAGGCGGATCTCTAAACTTTGAAATTGTTATGTCAAAATAGCTCATTTCCATATATTAACACCTTTGGAAATTTACCAATTTTGACATGAAAATTAAATTTTTTCAAATTGGCTAATATTTTACAAGCATGTTGGGAATGGCTATTAATTGAGATTTCATAATGTTAAACCCTTGAAATAATGATCAAATGACACTAAAACGCACTTTTAAAAGTATTGATTTTCTTGTTCATGGGGATGTATGTGCTTTCGAATGGAAATATCTTAGATTGGATTTCTAGCACTTTTTCACCACATGCATGCGAAAGAAAACCAATTTGATAATTTTCAAACACTACTAACAACACAAAGTAAAATTGAGTTTTAACGTCATATGGAAATTAGTTATCGAGATTACCATTATAAAACTTATACTTTTAACCATTTCCAACTTGCATATCAAATATTAGGGGATTTGAAACTTTGAAATTTTCACCTCGAAATTGCAACTTTGGAAATTGACCAAGTTTGACCATAAAATTAAAATTTTTTAAATTGGCTAATATTTTACTTGCATGTTGGGAATGGCTAGGAGTTGAGGTTTCACAATGTTAACCTTTAAAATAATGAACAAACGATACTAAAAGACATTTTTAAAAGGTTTTGATTGTTCTTGATAATGGGAATGTATGTGCTTGGAATACAAAAATCTTAGTTTGGATTTTCAACGGTTTCTAATGACATGCGTGCGAAAAGTAACCTAATTTTATAATTTTCCAACACTAATAAGAAATTATGTAAAATTGAGTTTTAACTTCATTTGAACATTATTTACCGGGGTACCATAATAAAACATGAACTTTTAGTCGTTTCCAACATTCATGTCAAATATTAGGCGGATCTCTAAACTTTGAAATTGTTATGTCAAAATAGCTCATTTCCATATATTAACACCTTTGGAAATTTACCAATTTTGACATGAAAATTAAATTTTTTCAAATTGGCTAATATTTTACAAGCATGTTGGGAATGGCTATTAATTGAGATTTCATAATGTTAAACCCTTGAAATAATGATCAAATGACACTAAAACGCACTTTTAAAAGTATTGATTTTCTTGTTCATGGGGATGTATGTGCTTTCGAATGGAAATATCTTAGATTGGATTTCTAGCACTTTTTCACCACATGCATGCAGAAAGAAAACCAATTTGATAATTTTCAAACACTACTAACAACACAAAGTAAAATTGAGTTTTAACGTCATATGGAAATTAGTTATCGAGATTACCATTATAAAACTTATACTTTTAACCATTTCCAACTTGCATATCAAATATTAGGGGATTTGAAACTTTGAAATTTTCACCTGAAATTGCAACTTTGGAAATTGACCAAGTTTGACCATAAAATTAAAATTTTTTAAATTGGCTAATATTTTACTTGCATGTTGGGAATGGCTAGGAGTTGAGGTTTCACAATGTTAACCTTTAAAATAATGAACAAACGATACTAAAAGACATTTTTAAAAGGTTTTGATTGTTCTTGATAGTGGGAATGTATGTGCTTGGAATACAAAAATCTTAGTTTGGATTTTCAACGGTTTCTAATGACATGCGTGCGAAAGTAACCTAATTTTATAATTTTCCAACACTAATAAGAAATTATGTAAAATTGAGTTTTAACTTCATTTGAACATTATTTACCGGGGTTACCATAATAAAACATGAACTTTTAGTCGTTTCCAACATTCATGTCAAATATTAGGCGGATCTCTAAACTTTGAAATTGTTATGTCAAAATAGCTCATTTCCATATATTAACACCTTTGGAAATTTACCAATTTTGACATGAAAATTAAATTTTTTCAAATTGGCTAATATTTTACAAGCATGTTGGGAATGGCTATTAATTGAGATTTCATAATGTTAAACCCTTGAAATAATGATCAAATGACACTAAAACGCACTTTTAAAAGTATTGATTTTCTTGTTCATGGGGATGTATGTGCTTTCGAATGGAAATATCTTAGATTGGATTTCTAGCACTTTTTCACCACATGCATGCGAAAAAGAAAACCAATTTGATAATTTTCAAACACTACTAACAACACAAAGTAAAATTGAGTTTTAACGTCATATGGAAATTAGTTATCGAGATTACCATTATAAAACTTATACTTTTAACCATTTCCAACTTGCATATCAAATATTAGGGGATTTGAAACTTTGAAATTTTCACCTGAAATTGCAACTTTGGAAATTGACCAAGTTTGACCATAAAATTAAAATTTTTTAAATTGGCTAATATTTTACTTGCATGTTGGGAATGGCTAGGAGTTGAGGTTTCACAATGTTAACCTTTAAAATAATGAACAAACGATACTAAAAGACATTTTTAAAAGGTTTTGATTGTTCTTGATAGTGGGAATGTATGTGCTTGGAATACAAAAATCTTAGTTTGGATTTTCAACGGTTTCTAATGACATGCGTGCGAAAAGTAACCTAATTTTATAATTTTCCAACACTAATAAGAAATTATGTAAAATTGAGTTTTAACTTCATTTGAACATTATTTACCAGGGTACCATAATAAAACATGAACTTTTAGTCGTTTCCAACATTCATGTCAAATATTAGGCGGATCTCTAAACTTTGAAATTGTTATGTCAAAATAGCTCATTTCCATATATTAACACCTTTGGAAATTTACCAATTTTGACATGAAAATTAAATTTTTTCAAATTGGCTAATATTTTACAAGCATGTTGGGAATGGCTATTAATTGAGATTTCATAATGTTAAACCCTTGAAATAATGATCAAATGACACTAAAACGCACTTTTAAAAGTATTGATTTTCTTGTTCATGGGGATGTATGTGCTTTCGAATGGAAATATCTTAGATTGGATTTCTAGCACTTTTTCACCACATGCATGCGAGAAAGAAAACCAATTTGATAATTTTCAAACACTACTAACAACACAAAGTAAAATTGAGTTTTAACGTCATATGGAAATTAGTTATCGAGATTACCATTATAAAACTTATACTTTTAACCATTTCCAACTTGCATATCAAATATTAGGGGATTTGAAACTTTGAAATTTTCACCTGAAATTGCAACTTTGGAAATTGACCAAGTTTGACCATAAAATTAAAATTTTTTAAATTGGCTAATATTTTACTTGCATGTTGGGAATGGCTAGGAGTTGAGGTTTCACAATGTTAACCTTTAAAATAATGAACAAACGATACTAAAAGACATTTTTAAAAGGTTTTGATTGTTCTTGATAGTGGGAATGTATGTGCTTGGAATACAAAAATCTTAGTTTGGATTTTCAACGGTTTCTAATGACATGCGTGCGAAAAGTAACCTAATTTTATAATTTTCCAACACTAATAAGAAATTATGTAAAATTGAGTTTTAACTTCATTTGAACATTATTTACCGGGGTTACCATAATAAAACATGAACTTTTAGTCGTTTCCAACATTCATGTCAAATATTAGGCGGATCTCTAAACTTTGAAATTGTTATGTCAAAATAGCTCATTTCCATATATTAACACCTTTGGAAATTTACCAATTTTGACATGAAAATTAAATTTTTTCAAATTGGCTAATATTTTACAAGCATGTTGGGAATGGCTATTAATTGAGATTTCATAATGTTAAACCCTTGAAATAATGATCAAATGACACTAAAACGCACTTTTAAAAGTATTGATTTTCTTGTTCATGGGGATGTATGTGCTTTCGAATGGAAATATCTTAGATTGGATTTCTAGCACTTTTTCACCACATGCATGCAGAAAGAAAACCAATTTGATAATTTTCAAACACTACTAACAACACAAAGTAAAATTGAGTTTTAACGTCATATGGAAATTAGTTATCGAGATTACCATTATAAAACTTATACTTTTAACCATTTCCAACTTGCATATCAAATATTAGGGGATTTGAAACTTTGAAATTTTCACCCGAAATTGCAACTTTGGAAATTGACCAAGTTTGACCATAAAATTAAAATTTTTTAAATTGGCTAATATTTTACTTGCATGTTGGGAATGGCTAGGAGTTGAGGTTTCACAATGTTAACCTTTAAAATAATGAACAAACGATACTAAAAGACATTTTTAAAAGGTTTTGATTGTTCTTGATAGTGGGAATGTATGTGCTTGGAATACAAAAATCTTAGTTTGGATTTTCAACGTTTCTAATGACATGCGTGCGAAAGTAACCTAATTTTATAATTTTCCAACACTAATAAGAAATTATGTAAAATTGAGTTTTAACTTCATTTGAACATTATTTACCGGGGGTTACCATAATAAAACATGAACTTTTAGTCGTTTCCAACATTCATGTCAAATATTAGGCGGATCTCTAAACTTTGAAATTGTTATGTCAAAATAGCTCATTTCCATATATTAACTCCTTTGGAAATTTACCAATTTTGACATGAAAATTAAATTTTTTCAAATTGGCTAATATTTTACAAGCATGTTGGGAATGGCTAAAAATTGAGATTTCATAATGTTAAACCCTTGAAATAATGATCAAATGACACTAAAACGCACTTTTAAAAGTATTGATTTTCTTGTTCATGGGGATGTATGTGCTTTCGAATGGAAATATCTTAGATTGGATTTCTAGCACTTTTTCACCACATGCATGCAGAAAGAAAACCAATTTGATAATTTTCAAACACTACTAACAACACAAAGTAAAATTGAGTTTTAACGTCATATGGAAATTAGTTATCGAGATTACCATTATAAAACTTATACTTTTAACCATTTCCAACTTGCATATCAAATATTAGGGGATTTGAAACTTTGAAATTTTCACCTGAAATTGCAACTTTGGAAATTGACCAAGTTTGACCATAAAATTAAAATTTTTTAAATTGGCTAATATTTTACTTGCATGTTGGGAATGGCTAGGAGTTGAGGTTTCACAATGTTAACCTTTAAAATAATGAACAAACGATACTAAAAGACATTTTTAAAAGGTTTTGATTGTTCTTGATAGTGGGAATGTATGTGCTTGGAATACAAAAATCTTAGTTTGGATTTTCAACAGTTTCTAATGACATGCGTGCAGAAAGTAACCTAATTTTATAATTTTCCAACACTAATAAGAAATTATGTAAAATTGAGTTTTAACTTCATTTGAACATTATTTACCAGGGTTACCATAATAAAACATGAACTTTTAGTCGTTTCCAACATTCATGTCAAATATTAGGCGGATCTCTAAACTTTGAAATTGTTATGTCAAAATAGCTCATTTCCATATATTAACACCTTTGGAAATTTACCAATTTTGACATGAAAATTAAATTTTTTCAAATTGGCTAATATTTTACAAGCATGTTGGGAATGGCTATTAATTGAGATTTCATAATGTTAAACCCTTGAAATAATGATCAAATGACACTAAAACGCACTTTTAAAAGTATTGATTTTCTTGTTCATGGGGATGTATGTGCTTTCGAATGGAAATATCTTAGATTGGATTTCTAGCACTTTTTCACCACATGCATGCAAAAGAAAACCAATTTGATAATTTTCAAACACTACTAACAACACAAAGTAAAATTGAGTTTTAACGTCATATGGAAATTAGTTATCGAGATTACCATTATAAAACTTATACTTTTAACCATTTCCAACTTGCATATCAAATATTAGGGGATTTGAAACTTTGAAATTTTCACCTGAAATTGCAACTTTGGAAATTGACCAAGTTTGACCATAAAATTAAAATTTTTTAAATTGGCTAATATTTTACTTGCATGTTGGGAATGGCTAGGAGTTGAGGTTTCACAATGTTAACCTTTAAAATAATGAACAAACGATACTAAAAGACATTTTTAAAAGGTTTTGATTGTTCTTGATAGTGGGAATGTATGTGCTTGGAATACAAAAATCTTAGTTTGGATTTTCAACAGTTTCTAATGACATGCGTGCAGAAAGTAACCTAATTTTATAATTTTCCAACACTAATAAGAAATTATGTAAAATTGAGTTTTAACTTCATTTGAACATTATTTACCAGGGTTACCATAATAAAACATGAACTTTTAGTCGTTTCCAACATTCATGTCAAATATTAGGCGGATCTCTAAACTTTGAAATTGTTATGTCAAAATAGCTCATTTCCATATATTAACACCTTTGGAAATTTACCAATTTTGACATGAAAATTAAATTTTTTCAAATTGGCTAATATTTTACAAGCATGTTGGGAATGGCTATTAATTGAGATTTCATAATGTTAAACCCTTGAAATAATGATCAAATGACACTAAAACGCACTTTTAAAAGTATTGATTTTCTTGTTCATGGGGATGTATGTGCTTTCGAATGGAAATATCTTAGATTGGATTTCTAGCACTTTTTCACCACATGCATGCGAAAAAGAAAACCAATTTGATAATTTTCAAACACTACTAACAACACAAAGTAAAATTGAGTTTTAACGTCATATGGAAATTAGTTATCGAGATTACCATTATAAAACTTATACTTTTAACCATTTCCAACTTGCATATCAAATATTAGGGGATTTGAAACTTTGAAATTTTCACCTGAAATTGCAACTTTGGAAATTGACCAAGTTTGACCATAAAATTAAAATTTTTTAAATTGGCTAATATTTTACTTGCATGTTGGGAATGGCTAGGAGTTGAGGTTTCACAATGTTAACCTTTAAAATAATGAACAAACGATACTAAAAGACATTTTTAAAAGGTTTTGATTGTTCTTGATAGTGGGAATGTATGTGCTTGGAATACAAAAATCTTAGTTTGGATTTTCAACGGTTTCTAATGACATGCGTGCGAAAGTAACCTAATTTTATAATTTTCCAACACTAATAAGAAA
Source organism: Linum usitatissimum (assembly GCA_030674075.2). NCBI lineage: Eukaryota > Viridiplantae > Streptophyta > Magnoliopsida > Malpighiales > Linaceae > Linum > Linum usitatissimum. The sequence continues at coordinate 109,520 of JAUJYP020000447.1, read as the reverse complement.
TTATGTAAAATTGAGTTTTAACTTCATTTGAACATTATTTACCGGGGTTACCATAATAAAACATGAACTTTTAGTCGTTTCCAACATTCATGTCAAATATTAGGCGGATCTCTAAACTTTGAAATTGTTATGTCAAAATAGCTCATTTCCATATATTAACACCTTTGGAAATTTACCAATTTTGACATGAAAATTAAATTTTTTCAAATTGGCTAATATTTTACAAGCATGTTGGGAATGGCTATTAATTGAGATTTCATAATGTTAAACCCTTGAAATAATGATCAAATGACACTAAAACGCACTTTTAAAAGTATTGATTTTCTTGTTCATGGGGATGTATGTGCTTTCGAATGGAAATATCTTAGATTGGATTTCTAGCACTTTTTCACCACATGCATGCAGAAAGAAAACCAATTTGATAATTTTCAAACACTACTAACAACACAAAGTAAAATTGAGTTTTAACGTCATATGGAAATTAGTTATCGAGATTACCATTATAAAACTTATACTTTTAACCATTTCCAACTTGCATATCAAATATTAGGGGATTTGAAACTTTGAAATTTTCACCTGAAATTGCAACTTTGGAAATTGACCAAGTTTGACCATAAAATTAAAATTTTTTAAATTGGCTAATATTTTACTTGCATGTTGGGAATGGCTAGGAGTTGAGGTTTCACAATGTTAACCTTTAAAATAATGAACAAACGATACTAAAAGACATTTTTAAAAGGTTTTGATTGTTCTTGATAGTGGGAATGTATGTGCTTGGAATACAAAAATCTTAGTTTGGATTTTCAACGGTTTCTAATGACATGCGTGCGAAAAGTAACCTAATTTTATAATTTTCCAACACTAATAAGAAATTATGTAAAATTGAGTTTTAACTTCATTTGAACATTATTTACCAGGGGTACCATAATAAAACATGAACTTTTAGTCGTTTCCAACATTCATGTCAAATATTAGGCGGATCTCTAAACTTTGAAATTGTTATGTCAAAATAGCTCATTTCCATATATTAACACCTTTGGAAATTTACCAATTTTGACATGAAAATTAAATTTTTTCAAATTGGCTAATATTTTACAAGCATGTTGGGAATGGCTATTAATTGAGATTTCATAATGTTAAACCCTTGAAATAATGATCAAATGACACTAAAACGCACTTTTAAAAGTATTGATTTTCTTGTTCATGGGGATGTATGTGCTTTCGAATGGAAATATCTTAGATTGGATTTCTAGCACTTTTTCACCACATGCATGCAGAAAGAAAACCAATTTGATAATTTTCAAACACTACTAACAACACAAAGTAAAATTGAGTTTTAACGTCATATGGAAATTAGTTATCGAGATTACCATTATAAAACTTATACTTTTAACCATTTCCAACTTGCATATCAAATATTAGGGGATTTGAAACTTTGAAATTTTCACCTGAAATTGCAACTTTGGAAATTGACCAAGTTTGACCATAAAATTAAAATTTTTTAAATTGGCTAATATTTTACTTGCATGTTGGGAATGGCTAGGAGTTGAGGTTTCACAATGTTAACCTTTAAAATAATGAACAAACGATACTAAAAGACATTTTTAAAAGGTTTTGATTGTTCTTGATAGTGGGAATGTATGTGCTTGGAATACAAAAATCTTAGTTTGGATTTTCAACAGTTTCTAATGACATGCGTGCAGAAAGTAACCTAATTTTATAATTTTCCAACACTAATAAGAAATTATGTAAAATTGAGTTTTAACTTCATTTGAACATTATTTACCAGGGGTACCATAATAAAACATGAACTTTTAGTCGTTTCCAACATTCATGTCAAATATTAGGCGGATCTCTAAACTTTGAAATTGTTATGTCAAAATAGCTCATTTCCATATATTAACACCTTTGGAAATTTACCAATTTTGACATGAAAATTAAATTTTTTCAAATTGGCTAATATTTTACAAGCATGTTGGGAATGGCTATTAATTGAGATTTCATAATGTTAAACCCTTGAAATAATGATCAAATGACACTAAAACGCACTTTTAAAAGTATTGATTTTCTTGTTCATGGGGATGTATGTGCTTTCGAATGGAAATATCTTAGATTGGATTTCTAGCACTTTTTCACCACATGCATGCAGAAAGAAAACCAATTTGATAATTTTCAAACACTACTAACAACACAAAGTAAAATTGAGTTTTAACGTCATATGGAAATTAGTTATCGAGATTACCATTATAAAACTTATACTTTTAACCATTTCCAACTTGCATATCAAATATTAGGGGATTTGAAACTTTGAAATTTTCACCTGAAATTGCAACTTTGGAAATTGACCAAGTTTGACCATAAAATTAAAATTTTTTAAATTGGCTAATATTTTACTTGCATGTTGGGAATGGCTAGGAGTTGAGGTTTCACAATGTTAACCTTTAAAATAATGAACAAACGATACTAAAAGACATTTTTAAAAGGTTTTGATTGTTCTTGATAGTGGGAATGTATGTGCTTGGAATACAAAAATCTTAGTTTGGATTTTCAACGGTTTCTAATGACATGCGTGCGAAAGTAACCTAATTTTATAATTTTCCAACACTAATAAGAAATTATGTAAAATTGAGTTTTAACTTCATTTGAACATTATTTACCGGGTTACCATAATAAAACATGAACTTTTAGTCGTTTCCAACATTCATGTCAAATATTAGGCGGATCTCTAAACTTTGAAATTGTTATGTCAAAATAGCTCATTTCCATATATTAACTCCTTTGGAAATTTACCAATTTTGACATGAAAATTAAATTTTTTCAAATTGGCTAATATTTTACAAGCATGTTGGGAATGGCTAAAAATTGATATTTCATAATGTTAAACCCTTGAAATAATGATCAAATGACACTAAAACGCACTTTTAAAAGTATTGATTTTCTTGTTCATGGGGATGTATGTGCTTTCGAATGGAAATATCTTAGATTGGATTTCTAGCACTTTTTCACCACATGCATGCAGAAAGAAAACCAATTTGATAATTTTCAAACACTACTAACAACACAAAGTAAAATTGAGTTTTAACGTCATATGGAAATTAGTTATCGAGATTACCATTATAAAACTTATACTTTTAACCATTTCCAACTTGCATATCAAATATTAGGGGATTTGAAACTTTGAAATTTTCACCTGAAATTGCAACTTTGGAAATTGACCAAGTTTGACCATAAAATTAAAATTTTTTAAATTGGCTAATATTTTACTTGCATGTTGGGAATGGCTAGGAGTTGAGGTTTCACAATGTTAACCTTTAAAATAATGAACAAACGATACTAAAAGACATTTTTAAAAGGTTTTGATTGTTCTTGATAGTGGGAATGTATGTGCTTGGAATACAAAAATCTTAGTTTGGATTTTCAACGGTTTCTAATGACATGCGTGCGAAAAAGTAACCTAATTTTATAATTTTCCAACACTAATAAGAAATTATGTAAAATTGAGTTTTAACTTCATTTGAACATTATTTACCGGGGTTACCATAATAAAACATGAACTTTTAGTCGTTTCCAACATTCATGTCAAATATTAGGCGGATCTCTAAACTTTGAAATTGTTATGTCAAAATAGCTCATTTCCATATATTAACACCTTTGGAAATTTACCAATTTTGACATGAAAATTAAATTTTTTCAAATTGGCTAATATTTTACAAGCATGTTGGGAATGGCTATTAATTGAGATTTCATAATGTTAAACCCTTGAAATAATGATCAAATGACACTAAAACGCACTTTTAAAAGTATTGATTTTCTTGTTCATGGGGATGTATGTGCTTTCGAATGGAAATATCTTAGATTGGATTTCTAGCACTTTTTCACCACATGCATGCGAGAAAGAAAACCAATTTGATAATTTTCAAACACTACTAACAACACAAAGTAAAATTGAGTTTTAACATCATATGGAAATTAGTTATCGAGATTACCATTATAAAACTTATACTTTTAACCATTTCCAACTTGCATATCAAATATTAGGGGATTTGAAACTTTGAAATTTTCACCTGAAATTGCAACTTTGGAAATTGACCAAGTTTGACCATAAAATTAAAATTTTTTAAATTGGCTAATATTTTACTTGCATGTTGGGAATGGCTAGGAGTTGAGGTTTCACAATGTTAACCTTTAAAATAATGAACAAACGATACTAAAAGACATTTTTAAAAGGTTTTGATTGTTCTTGATAGTGGGAATGTATGTGCTTGGAATACAAAAATCTTAGTTTGGATTTTCAACGGTTTCTAATGACATGCGTGCGAAAAAGTAACCTAATTTTATAATTTTCCAACACTAATAAGAAATTATGTAAAATTGAGTTTTAACTTCATTTGAACATTATTTACCAGGGGTACCATAATAAAACATGAACTTTTAGTCGTTTCCAACATTCATGTCAAATATTAGGCGGATCTCTAAACTTTGAAATTGTTATGTCAAAATAGCTCATTTCCATATATTAACACCTTTGGAAATTTACCAATTTTGACATGAAAATTAAATTTTTTCAAATTGGCTAATATTTTACAAGCATGTTGGGAATGGCTATTAATTGAGATTTCATAATGTTAAACCCTTGAAATAATGATCAAATGACACTAAAACGCACTTTTAAAAGTATTGATTTTCTTGTTCATGGGGATGTATGTGCTTTCGAATGGAAATATCTTAGATTGGATTTCTAGCACTTTTTCACCACATGCATGCAGAAAGAAAACCAATTTGATAATTTTCAAACACTACTAACAACACAAAGTAAAATTGAGTTTTAACGTCATATGGAAATTAGTTATCGAGATTACCATTATAAAACTTATACTTTTAACCATTTCCAACTTGCATATCAAATATTAGGGGATTTGAAACTTTGAAATTTTCACCTGAAATTGCAACTTTGGAAATTGACCAAGTTTGACCATAAAATTAAAATTTTTTAAATTGGCTAATATTTTACTTGCATGTTGGGAATGGCTAGGAGTTGAGGTTTCACAATGTTAACCTTTAAAATAATGAACAAACGATACTAAAAGACATTTTTAAAAGGTTTTGATTGTTCTTGATAGTGGGAATGTATGTGCTTGGAATACAAAAATCTTAGTTTGGATTTTCAACGAGTTTCTAATGACATGCGTGCGAAAAGTAACCTAATTTTATAATTTTCCAACACTAATAAGAAATTATGTAAAATTGAGTTTTAACTTCATTTGAACATTATTTACCAGGGTACCATAATAAAACATGAACTTTTAGTCGTTTCCAACATTCATGTCAAATATTAGGCGGATCTCTAAACTTTGAAATTGTTATGTCAAAATAGCTCATTTCCATATATTAACACCTTTGGAAATTTACCAATTTTGACATGAAAATTAAATTTTTTCAAATTGGCTAATATTTTACAAGCATGTTGGGAATGGCTATTAATTGAGATTTCATAATGTTAAACCCTTGAAATAATGATCAAATGACACTAAAACGCACTTTTAAAAGTATTGATTTTCTTGTTCATGGGGATGTATGTGCTTTCGAATGGAAATATCTTAGATTGGATTTCTAGCACTTTTTCACCACATGCATGCAGAAAGAAAACCAATTTGATAATTTTCAAACACTACTAACAACACAAAGTAAAATTGAGTTTTAACGTCATATGGAAATTAGTTATCGAGATTACCATTATAAAACTTATACTTTTAACCATTTCCAACTTGCATATCAAATATTAGGGGATTTGAAACTTTGAAATTTTCACCTGAAATTGCAACTTTGGAAATTGACCAAGTTTGACCATAAAATTAAAATTTTTTAAATTGGCTAATATTTTACGTGCATGTTGGGAATGGCTAGGAGTTGAGGTTTCACAATGTTAACCTTTAAAATAATGAACAAACGATACTAAAAGACATTTTTAAAAGGTTTTGATTGTTCTTGATAGTGGGAATGTATGTGCTTGGAATACAAAAATCTTAGTTTGGATTTTCAACGCTTCTAATGACATGCGTGCGAAAGTAACCTAATTTTATAATTTTCCAACACTAATAAGAAATTATGTAAAATTGAGTTTTAACTTCATTTGAACATTATTTACCGTGGTTACCATAATAAAACATGAACTTTTAGTCGTTTCCAACATTCATGTCAAATATTAGGCGGATCTCTAAACTTTGAAATTGTTATGTCAAAATAGCTCATTTCCATATGTTAACTCCTTTGGAAATTTACCAATTTTGACATGAAAATTAAATTTTTTCAAATTGGCTAATATTTTACAAGCATGTTGGGAATGGCTAAAAATTGATATTTCATAATGTTAAACCCTTGAAATAATGATCAAATGACACTAAAACGCACTTTTAAAAGTATTGATTTTCTTGTTCATGGGGATGTATGTGCTTTCGAATGGAAATATCTTAGATTGGATTTCTAGAACTTTTTCACCACATGCATGCGTAAAGAAAACCAAGTTGATAATTTTCAAACACTACTAACAACACAAAGTAAAATTGAGTTTTAACGTCATATGGAAATTAGTTATCGAGATTACCATTATAAAACTTATACTTTTAACCATTTCCAACTTGCATATCAAATATTAGGGGATTTGAAACTTTGAAATTTTCACCTGAAATTGCAACTTTGGAAATTGACCAAGTTTGACCATAAAATTAAAATTTTTTAAATTGGCTAATATTTTACTTGCATGTTGGGAATGGCTAGGAGTTGAGGTTTCACAATGTTAACCTTTAAAATAATGAACAAATAATACTAAAAGACATTTTTAAAAGGTTTTGATTGTTCTTGATAGTGGGAATGTATGTGCTTGGAATACAAAAATCTTAGTTTGGATTTTCAACGGCTTCTAATGACATGCGTGCGAAAAGTAACCTAATTTTATAATTTTCCAACACTAATAAGAAATTATGTAAAATTGAGTTTTAACTTCATTTGAACATTATTTACCAGGGTTACCATAATAAAACATGAACTTTTAGTCGTTTCCAACATTCATGTCAAATATTAGGCGGATCTCTAAACTTTGAAATTGTTATGTCAAAATAGCTCATTTCCATATGTTAACTCCTTTGGAAATTTACCAATTTTGACATGGAAATTAAATTTTTTCAAATTGGCTAATATTTTACAAGCATGTTGGGAATGGCTAAAAATTGATATTTCATAATGTTAAACCCTTGAAATAATGATCAAATGACACTAAAACGCACTTTTAAAAGTATTGATTTTCTTGTTCATGGGGATGTATGTGCTTTCGAATGGAAATATCTTAGATTGGATTTCTAGAACTTTTTCACCACATGCATGCAGAAAGAAAACCAATTTGATAATTTTCAAACACTACTAACAACACAAAGTAAAATTGAGTTTTAACGTCATATGGAAATTAGTTATCGAGATTACCATTATAAAACTTATACTTTTAACCATTTCCAACTTGCATATCAAATATTAGGGGATTTGAAACTTTGAAATTTTCACCTGAAATTGCAACTTTGGAAATTGACCAAGTTTGACCATAAAATTAAAATTTTTTAAATTGGCTAATATTTTACTTGCATGTTGGGAATGGCTAGGAGTTGAGGTTTCACAATGTTAACCTTTAAAATAATGAACAAACGATACTAAAAGACATTTTTAAAAGGTTTTGATTGTTCTTGATAGTGGGAATGTATGTGCTTGGAATACAAAAATCTTAGTTTGGATTTTCAACAGCTTTCTAATGACATGCGTGCAGAAAGTAACCTAATTTTATAATTTTCCAACACTAATAAGAAATTATGTAAAATTGAGTTTTAACTTCATTTGAACATTATTTACCAGGGGTACCATAATAAAACATGAACTTTTAGTCGTTTCCAACATTCATGTCAAATATTAGGCGGATCTCTAAACTTTGAAATTGTTATGTCAAAATAGCTCATTTCCATATATTAACACCTTTGGAAATTTACCAATTTTGACATGAAAATTAAATTTTTTCAAATTGGCTAATATTTTACAAGCATGTTGGGAATGGCTATTAATTGAGATTTCATAATGTTAAACCCTTGAAATAATGATCAAATGACACTAAAACGCACTTTTAAAAGTATTGATTTTCTTGTTCATGGGGATGTATGTGCTTTCGAATGGAAATATCTTAGATTGGATTTCTAGCACTTTTTCACCACATGCATGCAGAAAGAAAACCAAGTTGATAATTTTCAAACACTACTAACAACACAAAGTAAAATTGAGTTTTAACGTCATATGGAAATTAGTTATCGAGATTACCATTATAAAACTTATACTTTTAACCATTTCCAACTTGCATATCAAATATTAGGGGATTTGAAACTTTGAAATTTTCACCTGAAATTGCAACTTTGGAAATTGACCAAGTTTGACCATAAAATTAAAATTTTTTAAATTGGCTAATATTTTACTTGCATGTTGGGAATGGCTAGGAGTTGAGGTTTCACAATGTTAACCTTTAAAATAATGAACAAATGATACTAAAAGACATTTTTAAAAGGTTTTGATTGTTCTTGATAGTGGGAATGTATGTGCTTGGAATACAAAAATCTTAGTTTGGATTTTCAACGGCTTTCTAATGACATGCGTGCGAGAAAGTAACCTAATTTTATAATTTTCCAACACTAATAAGAAATTATGTAAAATTGAGTTTTAACTTCATTTGAACATTATTTACCGGGGTTACCATAATAAAACATGAACTTTTAGTCGTTTCCAACATTCATGTCAAATATTAGGCGGATCTCTAAACTTTGAAATTGTTATGTCAAAATAGCTCATTTCCATATGTTAACTCCTTTGGAAATTTACCAATTTTGACATGGAAATTAAATTTTTTCAAATTGGCTAATATTTTACAAGCATGTTGGGAATGGCTAAAAATTGATATTTCATAATGTTAAACCCTTGAAATAATGATCAAATGACACTAAAACGCACTTTTAAAAGTATTGATTTTCTTGTTCATGGGGATGTATGTGCTTTCGAATGGAAATATCTTAGATTGGATTTCTAGAACTTTTTCACCACATGCATGCAGAAAAGAAAACCAATTTGATAATTTTAAAACACTACTAACAACACAAAGTAAAATTGAGTTTTAACGTCATATGGAAATTAGTTATCGAGATTACCATTATAAAACTTATACTTTTAACCATTTCCAACTTGCATATCAAATATTAGGGGATTTGAAACTTTGAAATTTTCACCTGAAATTGCAACTTTGGAAATTGACCAAGTTTGACCATAAAATTAAAATTTTTTAAATTGGCTAATATTTTACTTGCATGTTGGGAATGGCTAGGAGTTGAGGTTTCACAATGTTAACCTTTAAAATAATGAACAAACGATACTAAAAGACATTTTTAAAAGGTTTTGATTGTTCTTGATAGTGGGAATGTATGTGCTTGGAATACAAAAATCTTAGTTTGGATTTTCAACAGCTTTCTAATGACATGCGTGCGTAAAGTAACCTAATTTTATAATTTTCCAACACTAATAAGAAATTATGTAAAATTGAGTTTTAACTTCATTTGAACATTATTTACCGGGGGTACCATAATAAAACATGAACTTTTAGTCGTTTCCAACATTCATGTCAAATATTAGGCGGATCTCTAAACTTTGAAATTGTTATGTCAAAATAGCTCATTTCCATATATTAACACCTTTGGAAATTTACCAATTTTGACATGAAAATTAAATTTTTTCAAATTGGCTAATATTTTACAAGCATGTTGGGAATGGCTATTAATTGAGATTTCATAATGTTAAACCCTTGAAATAATGATCAAATGACACTAAAACGCACTTTTAAAAGTATTGATTTTCTTGTTCATGGGGATGTATGTGCTTTCGAATGGAAATATCTTAGATTGGATTTCTAGCACTTTTTCACCACATGCATGCAAAAGAAAACCAATTTGATAATTTTCAAACACTACTAACAACACAAAGTAAAATTGAGTTTTAACGTCATATGGAAATTAGTTATCGAGATTACCATTATAAAACTTATACTTTTAACCATTTCCAACTTGCATATCAAATATTAGGGGATTTGAAACTTTGAAATTTTCACCTGAAATTGCAACTTTGGAAATTGACCAAGTTTGACCATAAAATTAAAATTTTTTAAATTGGCTAATATTTTACTTGCATGTTGGGAATGGCTAGGAGTTGAGGTTTCACAATGTTAACCTTTAAAATAATGAACAAACGATACTAAAAGACATTTTTAAAAGGTTTTGATTGTTCTTGATAGTGGGAATGTATGTGCTTGGAATACAAAAATCTTAGTTTGGATTTTCAACAGCTTCTAATGACATGCGTGCGTAAAGTAACCTAATTTTATAATTTTCCAACACTAATAAGAAATTATGTAAAATTGAGTTTTAACTTCATTTGAACATTATTTACCGGGGTTACCATAATAAAACATGAACTTTTAGTCGTTTCCAACATTCATGTCAAATATTAGGCGGATCTCTAAACTTTGAAATTGTTATGTCAAAATAGCTCATTTCCATATATTAACACCTTTGGAAATTTACCAATTTTGACATGAAAATTAAATTTTTTCAAATAGGCTAATACTTTACAAGCATGTTGGGAATGGCTAAAATTGATATTTCATAATGTTAAACCCTTGAAATAATGATCAAATGACACTAAAACGCACTTTTAAAAGTATTGATTTTCTTGTTCATGGGGATGTATGTGCTTTCGAATGGAAATATCTTAGATTGGATTTCTAGCACTTTTTCACCACATGCATGCAGAAAGAAAACCAATTTGATAATTTTCAAACACTACTAACAACACAAAGTAAAATTGAGTTTTAACGTCATATGGAAATTAGTTATCGAGATTACCATTATAAAACTTATACTTTTAACCATTTCCAACTTGCATATCAAATATTAGGGGATTTGAAACTTTGAAATTTTCACCTGAAATTGCAACTTTGGAAATTGACCAAGTTTGACCATAAAATTAAAATTTTTTAAATTGGCTAATATTTTACTTGCATGTTGGGAATGGCTAGAGTTGAGGTTTCACAATGTTAACCTTTAAAATAATGAACAAATGATACTAAAAGACATTTTTAAAAGGTTTTGATTGTTCTTGATAGTGGGAATGTATGTGCTTGGAATACAAAAATCTTAGTTTGGATTTTCAACAGTTTCTAATGACATGCGTGCAGAAAGTAACCTAATTTTATAATTTTCCAACACTAATAAGAAATTATGTAAAATTGAGTTTTAACTTCATTTGAACATTATTTACCAGGGTTACCATAATAAAACATGAACTTTTAGTCGTTTCCAACATTCATGTCAAATATTAGGCGGATCTCTAAACTTTGAAATTGTTATGTCAAAATAGCTCATTTCCATATGTTAACTCCTTTGGAAATTTACCAATTTTGACATGGAAATTAAATTTTTTCAAATTGGCTAATATTTTACAAGCATGTTGGGAATGGCTAAAAATTGATATTTCATAATGTTAAACCCTTGAAATAATGATCAAATGACACTAAAACGCACTTTTAAAAGTATTGATTTTCTTGTTCATGGGGATGTATGTGCTTTCGAATGGAAATATCTTAGATTGGATTTCTAGAACTTTTTCACCACATGCATGCAGAAAGAAAACCAATTTGATAATTTTAAAACACTACTAACAACACAAAGTAAAATTGAGTTTTAACGTCATATGGAAATTAGTTATCGAGATTACCATTATAAAACTTATACTTTTAACCATTTCCAACTTGCATATCAAATATTAGGGGATTTGAAACTTTGAAATTTTCACCTGAAATTGCAACTTTGGAAATTGACCAAGTTTGACCATAAAATTAAAATTTTTTAAATTGGCTAATATTTTACTTGCATGTTGGGAATGGCTAGGAGTTGAGGTTTCACAATGTTAACCTTTAAAATAATGAACAAACGATACTAAAAGATATTCTTAAAAGGTTTTGATTGTTCTTGATAGTGGGAATGTATGTGCTTGGAATACAAAAATCTTAGTTTGGATTTTCAACAGTTTCTAATGACATGCGTGCAGAAAGTAACCTAATTTTATAATTTTCCAACACTAATAAGAAATTATGTAAAATTGAGTTTTAACTTCATTTGAACATTATTTACCAGGGGTACCATAATAAAACATGAACTTTTAGTCGTTTCCAACATTCATGTCAAATATTAGGCGGATCTCTAAACTTTGAAATTGTTATGTCAAAATAGCTCATTTCCATATATTAACACCTTTGGAAATTTACCAATTTTGACATGAAAATTAAATTTTTTCAAATTGGCTTATATTTTACAAGCATGTTGGGAATGGCTATTAATTGAGATTTCATAATGTTAAACCCTTGAAATAATGATCAAATGACACTAAAACGCACTTTTAAAAGTATTGATTTTCTTGTTCATGGGGATGTATGTGCTTTCGAATGGAAATATCTTAGATTGGATTTCTAGCACTTTTTCACCACATGCATGCAGAAAGAAAACCAAGTTGATAATTTTCAAACACTACTAACAACACAAAGTAAAATTGAGTTTTAACGTCATATGGAAATTAGTTATCGAGATTACCATTATAAAACTTATACTTTTAACCATTTCCAACTTGCATATCAAATATTAGGGGATTTGAAACTTTGAAATTTTCACCTGAAATTGCAACTTTGGAAATTGACCAAGTTTGACCATAAAATTAAATTTTTTTAAATTTGCTAATATTTTACTTGCATGTTGGGAATGGCTAGGAGTTGAGGTTTCACAATGTTAACCTTTAAAATAATGAACAAACAATACTAAAAGACATTTTTAAAAGGTTTTGATTGTTCTTGATAGTGGGAATGTATGTGCTTGGAATACAAAAATCTTAGTTTGGATTTTCAACAGTTTCTAATGACATGCGTGCAGAAAGTAACCTAATTTTATAATTTTCCAACACTAATAAGAAATTATGTAAAATTGAGTTTTAACTTCATTTGAACATTATTTACCATGGTTACCATAATAAAACATGAACTTTTAGTCGTTTCCAACATTCATGTCAAATATTAGGCGGATCTCTAAACTTTGAAATTGTTATGTCAAAATAGCTCATTTCCATATGTTAACTCCTTTGGAAATTTACCAATTTTGACATGAAAATTAAATTTTTTCAAATTGGCTAATATTTTACAAGCATGTTGGGAATGGCTAAAAATTGATATTTCATAATGTTAAACCCTTGAAATAATGATCAAATGACACTAAAACGCACTTTTAAAAGTATTGATTTTCTTGTTCATGGGGATGTATGTGCTTTCGAATGGAAATATCTTAGATTGGATTTCTAGAACTTTTTCACCACATGCATGCAGAAAAGAAAACCAATTTGATAATTTTAAAACACTACTAACAACACAAAGTAAAATTGAGTTTTAACGTCATATGGAAATTAGTTATCGAGATTACCATTATAAAACTTATACTTTTAACCATTTCCAACTTGCATATCAAATATTAGGGGATTTGAAACTTTGAAATTTTCACCTGAAATTGCAACTTTGGAAATTGACCAAGTTTGACCATAAAATTAAAATTTTTTAAATTGGCTAATATTTTACTTGCATGTTGGGAATGGCTAGGAGTTGAGGTTTCACAATGTTATCCTTTAAAATAATGAACAAACGATACTAAAAGACATTTTTAAAAGGTTTTGATTGTTCTTGAAAGTGGGAATGTATGTGCTTGGAATACAAAAATCTTAGTTTGGATTTTCAACAGCTTTCTAATGACATGCGTACGAAAGTAACCTAATTTTATAATTTTCCAACACTAATAAGAAATTATGTAAAATTGAGTTTTAACTTCATTTGAACATTATTTACCGGGGTTACCATAATAAAACATGAACTTTTAGTCGTTTCCAACATTCATGTCAAATATTAGGCGGATCTCTAAACTTTGAAATTGTTATGTCAAAATAGCTCATTTCCATATGTTAACTCCTTTGGAAATTTACCAATTTTGACATGGAAATTAAATTTTTTCAAATTGGCTAATATTTTACAAGCATGTTGGGAATGGCTAAAAATTGATATTTCATAATGTTAAACCCTTGAAATAATGATCAAATGACACTAAAACGCACTTTTAAAAGTATTGATTTTCTTGTTCATGGGGATGTATGTGCTTTCGAATGGAAATATCTTAGATTGGATTTCTAGCACTTTTTCACCACATGCATGCAGAAAGAAAACCAATTTGATAATTTTAAAACACTACTAACAACACAAAGTAAAATTGAGTTTTAACGTCATATGGAAATTAGTTATCGAGATTACCATTATAAAACTTATACTTTTAACCATTTCCAACTTGCATATCAAATATTAGGGGATTTGAAACTTTGAAATTTTCACCTGAAATTGCAACTTTGGAAATTGACCAAGTTTGACCATAAAATTAAAATTTTTTAAATTGGCTAATATTTTACTTGCATGTTGGGAATGGCTAGGAGTTGAGGTTTCACAATGTTAACCTTTAAAATAATGAACAAACGATACTAAAAGATATTCTTAAAACGTTTTGATTGTTCTTGATAGTGGGAATGTACGTGCTTGGAATACAAAAATCTTAGTTTGGATTTTCAACAGTTTCTAATGACATGCGTGCAGAAAGTAACCTAATTTTATAATTTTCCAACACTAATAAGAAATTATGTAAAATTGAGTTTTAACTTCATTTGAACATTATTTACCAGGGGTACCATAATAAAACATGAACTTTTAGTCGTTTCCAACATTCATGTCAAATATTAGGCGGATCTCTAAACTTTGAAATTGTTATGTCAAAATAGCTCATTTCCATATATTAACACCTTTGGAAATTTACCAATTTTGACATGAAAATTAAATTTTTTCAAATTGGCTTATATTTTACAAGCATGTTGGGAATGGCTATTAATTGAGATTTCATAATGTTAAACCCTTGAAATAATGATCAAATGACACTAAAACGCACTTTTAAAAGTATTGATTTTCTTGTTCATGGGGATGTATGTGCTTTCGAATGGAAATATCTTAGATTGGATTTCTAGCACTTTTTCACCACATGCATGCAGAAAGAAAACCAAGTTGATAATTTTCAAACACTACTAACAACACAAAGTAAAATTGAGTTTTAACGTCATATGGAAATTAGTTATCGAGATTACCATTATAAAACTTATACTTTTAACCATTTCCAACTTGCATATCAAATATTAGGGGATTTGAAACTTTGAAATTTTCACCTGAAATTGCAACTTTGGAAATTGACCAAGTTTGACCATAAAATTAAATTTTTTTAAATTTGCTAATATTTTACTTGCATGTTGGGAATGGCTAGGAGTTGAGGTTTCACAATGTTAACCTTTAAAATAATGAACAAACAATACTAAAAGACATTTTTAAAAGGTTTTGATTGTTCTTGATAGTGGGAATGTATGTGCTTGGAATACAAAAATCTTAGTTTGGATTTTCAACGGTTTCTAATGACATGCGTGCAGAAAGTAACCTAATTTTATAATTTTCCAACACTAATAAGAAATTATGTAAAATTGAGTTTTAACTTCATTTGAACATTATTTACCATGGTTACCATAATAAAACATGAACTTTTAGTCGTTTCCAACATTCATGTCAAATATTAGGCGGATCTCTAAACTTTGAAATTGTTATGTCAAAATAGCTCATTTCCATATGTTAACTCCTTTGGAAATTTACCAATTTTGACATGGAAATTAAATTTTTTCAAATTGGCTAATATTTTACAAGCATGTTGGGAATGGCTAAAAATTGATATTTCATAATGTTAAACCCTTGAAATAATGATCAAATGACACTAAAACGCACTTTTAAAAGTATTGATTTTCTTGTTCATGGGAATGTATGTGCTTTCGAATGGAAATATCTTAGATTGGATTTCTAGAACTTTTTCACCACATGCATGCAGAAAGAAAACCAATTTGATAATTTTAAAACACTACTGACAACACAAAGTAAAATTGAGTTTTAACGTCATATGGAAATTAGTTATCGAGATTACCATTATAAAACTTATACTTTTAACCATTTCCAACTTGCATATCAAATATTAGGGGATTTGAAACTTTGAAATTTTCACCTGAAATTGCAACTTTGGAAATTGACCAAGTTTGACCATAAAATTAAAATTTTTTAAATTGGCTAATATTTTACTTGCATGTTGGGAATGGCTAGGAGTTGAGGTTTCACAATGTTATCCTTTAAAATAATGAACAAACGATACTAAAAGACATTTTTAAAAGGTTTTGATTGTTCTTGAAAGTGGGAATGTATGTGCTTGGAATACAAAAATCTTAGTTTGGATTTTCAACAGTTTCTAATGACATGCGTACAGAAAGTAACCTAATTTTATAATTTTCCAACACTAATAAGAAATTATGTAAAATTGAGTTTTAACTTCATTTGAACATTATTTACCAGGGTTACCATAATAAAACATGAACTTTTAGTCGTTTCCAACATTCATGTCAAATATTAGGCGGATCTCTAAACTTTGAAATTGTTATGTCAAAATAGCTCATTTCCATATGTTAACTCCTTTGGAAATTTACCAATTTTGACATGGAAATTAAATTTTTTCAAATTGGCTAATATTTTACAAGCATGTTGGGAATGGCTAAAAATTGATATTTCATAATGTTAAACCCTTGAAATAATGATCAAATGACACTAAAACGCACTTTTAAAAGTATTGATTTTCTTGTTCATGGGGATGTATGTGCTTTCGAATGGAAATATCTTAGATTGGATTTCTAGAACTTTTTCACCACATGCATGCAGAAAGAAAACCAATTTGATAATTTTAAAACACTACTAACAACACAAAGTAAAATTGAGTTTTAACGTCATATGGAAATTAGTTATCGAGATTACCATTATAAAACTTATACTTTTAACCATTTCCAACTTGCATATCAAATATTAGGGGATTTGAAACTTTGAAATTTTCACCTGAAATTGCAACTTTGGAAATTGACCAAGTTTGACCATAAAATTAAAATTTTTTAAATTGGCTAATATTTTACTTGCATGTTGGGAATGGCTAGGAGTTGAGGTTTCACAATGTTAACCTTTAAAATAATGAACAAACGATACTAAAAGATATTCTTAAAAGGTTTTGATTGTTCTTGATAGTGGGAATGTACGTGCTTGGAATACAAAAATCTTAGTTTGGATTTTCAACAGTTTCTAATGACATGCGTGCAGAAAGTAACCTAATTTTATAATTTTCCAACACTAATAAGAAATTATGTAAAATTGAGTTTTAACTTCATTTGAACATTATTTACCGTGGTTACCATAATAAAACATGAACTTTTAGTCGTTTCCAACATTCATGTCAAATATTAGGCGGATCTCTAAACTTTGAAATTGTTATGTCAAAATAGCTCATTTCCATATGTTAACTCCTTTGGAAATTTACCAATTTTGACATGGAAATTAAATTTTTTCAAATTGGCTAATATTTTACAAGCATGTTGGGAATGGCTAAAAATTGATATTTCATAATGTTAAACCCTTGAAATAATGATCAAATGACACTAAAACGCACTTTTAAAAGTATTGATTTTCTTGTTCATGGGGATGTATGTGCTTTCGAATGGAAATATCTTAGATTGGATTTCTAGAACTTTTTCACCACATGCATGCAGAAAGAAAACCAATTTGATAATTTTAAAACACTACTAACAACACAAAGTAAAATTGAGTTTTAACGTCATATGGAAATTAGTTATCGAGATTACCATTATAAAACTTATACTTTTAACCATTTCCAACTTGCATATCAAATATTAGGGGATTTGAAACTTTGAAATTTTCACCTGAAATTGCAACTTTGGAAATTGACAAAGTTTGACCATAAAATTAAAATTTTTTAAATTGGCTAATATTTTACTTGCATGTTGGGAATGGCTAGGAGTTGAGGTTTCACAATGTTAACCTTTAAAATAATGAACAAACGATACTAAAAGATATTCTTAAAAGGTTTTGATTGTTCTTGATAGTGGGAATGTACGTGCTTGGAATACAAAAATCTTAGTTTGGATTTTCAACAGTTTCTAATGACATGCGTGCAGAAAGTAACCTAATTTTATAATTTTCCAACACTAATAAGAAATTATGTAAAATTGTGTTTTAACTTCATTTGAACATTATTTACCAGGGGTACCATAATAAAACATGAACTTTTAGTCGTTTCCAACATTCATGTCAAATATTAGGCGGATCTCTAAACTTTGAAATTGTTATGTCAAAATAGCTCATTTCCATATGTTAACTCCTTTGGAAATTTACCAATTTTGACATGAAAATTAATTTTTTTCAAATTGGCTAATATTTTACAAGCATGTTGGGAATGGCTATTAATTGAGATTTCATAATGTTAAACCCTTGAAATAATGATCAAATGACACTAAAACGCACTTTTAAAAGTATTGATTTTCTTGTTCATGGGGATGTATGTGCTTTCGAATGGAAATATCTTAGATTGGATTTCTAGCACTTTTTCACCACATGCATGCGTAAAAGAAAACCAAGTTGATAATTTTCAAACACTACTAACAACACAAAGTAAAATTGAGTTTTAACGTCATATGGAAATTAGTTATCGAGATTACCATTATAAAACTTATACTTTTAACCATTTCCAACTTGCATATCAAATATTAGGGGATTTGAAACTTTGAAATTTTCACCTGAAATTGCAACTTTGGAAATTGACCAAGTTTGACCATAAAATTAAAATTTTTTAAATTGGCTAATATTTTAGTTGTATGTTGGGAATGGCTAGGAGTTGAGGTTTCACAATGTTATCCTTTAAAATAATGAACAAACGATACTAAAAGACATTTTTAAAAGGTTTTGATTGTTCTTGATAGTGGGAATGTATGTGCTTGGAATACAAAAATCTTAGTTTGGATTTTCAACGGTTTCTAATGACATGCGTGCGAAAGTAACCTAATTTTATAATTTTCCAACACTAATAAGAAATTATGTAAAATTGAGTTTTAACTTCATTTGAAAATTATTTACCGGGGTACCATAATAAAACATGAACTTTTAGTCGTTTCCAACATTCATGTCAAATATTAGGCGGATCTCTAAACTTTGAAATTGTTATGTCAAAATAGCTCATTTCCATATATTAACACCTTTGGAAATTTACCAATTTTGACATGAAAATTAAATTTTTTCAAATTGGCTAATATTTTTCAAGCATGTTGGGAATGGCTATTAATTGAGATTTCATAATGTTAAACCCTTGAAATAATGATCAAATGACACTAAAACGCACTTTTAAAAGTATTGATTTTCTTGTTCATGGGGATGTATGTGCTTTCGAATGGAAATATCTTAGATTGGATTTCTAGCACTTTTTCACCACATGCATGCAGAAAGAAAACCAATTTGATAATTTTAAAACACTACTAACAACACAAAGTAAAATTGAGTTTTAACGTCATATGGAAATTAGTTATCGAGATTACCATTATAAAACTTATACTTTTAACCATTTCCAACTTGCATATCAAATATTAGGGGATTTGAAACTTTGAAATTTTCACCTGAAATTGCAACTTTGGAAATTGACCAAGTTTGACCATAAAATTAAAATTTTTTAAATTGGCTAATATTTTACTTGCATGTTGTGAATGGCTAGGAGTTGAGGTTTCACAATGTAAACCTTTAAAATTATGAACAAACGATACTAAAACACATTTTTAAAAGGTTTTGATTGTTCTTGATAGTGGGAATGTATGTGCTTGGAATACAAAAAACTTAGTTGTCATTTTTAACGGTGGCTCATGACATGCATGCAGAAAGTAACCTAATTTTACAATTTTCCAACACTAATAACAATTATGTAAAATTGAGTTTTAACTTCATTTGAACATTATTTACCAGGGTTACCATAATAAAACATGAACTTTTAGTCGTTTCCAACATTCATGTCAAATATTAGGCGGATCTCTAAACTTTGAAATTGTTATGTCAAAATAGCTCATTTCCATATGAACCTTCGCAAATTAACCAATTTTGACATGAAAATTAAATTGTTTCAAATTGGCTAGTATTTTACATGCATGTTGGGAATGGCTAAGAATCGAGATTTCACAATGTTAAACCCTTGAAATAATGAACAAATGAAACTAAAACACATTTTTTAAAGGGATTGATTGTTTTTGTTCGTGGGGATGTATGTGCTATTGAATGGAAATATCTTAGAATGGATTTCTAGCACTTTTTTACACATGCATGTTCAGAGTAATCCAATTTGATAATTTTCAAACAGTAATATAAAACAATGTAAAATTGAGTTTTAACGTCTTATGGAAATTAGTTATCGAGATTACCATTATAAAACTTATACTTTTAACCATTTCCAACTTGCATATCAAATATTAGGGGATTTGAAACTTTGAAATTTTCACCTGAAATTGCAACTTTGGAAATTGACAAAGTTTGACCATAAAATTAAATTTTTTTTAAATTGGCTAATATTTTACTTGCATGTTGGGAATGGCTAGGAGTTGAGGTTTCACAATGTTAACCTTTAAAATAATGAACAAACGATACTAAAAGATATTTTTAAAAGGTTTTGATTGTTCTTGATAGTGGGAATGTATGTGCTTGGAATACAAAAATCTTAGTTTGGATTTTCAACGCTTTCTAATGACATGCGTGCGTAAAAGTAACCTAATTTTATAATTTTCCAACACTAATAAGAAATTATGTAAAATTGAGTTTTAACTTCATTTGAACATTATTTACCAGGGGTACCATAATAAAACATGAACTTTTAGTCGTTTCCAACATTCATGTCAAATATTAGGCGGATCTCTAAACTTTGAAATTGTTATGTCAAAATAGCTCATTTCCATATGTTAACACCTTTGGAAATTTACCAATTTTGATATGAAAATTAAATTTTTTCAAATTGGCTAATATTTTATAAGCATGTTGGGAATGGCTAAAAATTGAGATTTCATAATGTTAAACCCTTGAAATAATGATCAAATGACACTAAAACGCACTTTTAAAAGTATTGATTTTCTTGTTCATGGGGATGTATGTGCTTTCGAATGGAAATATCTTAGATTGGATTTCTAGCTCTTTTTCACCACATGCATGCAGAAAGAAAACCAAGTTGATAATTTTCAAACACTAATATCAACACAAAGTAAAATTGAGTTTTAACGTCATATAGAAATTAGTTATCGACATTACGATTATAAAACTTGTACTTTTAACCATTTCCAACTTGCATATCAAATATTAGGGGATTTGAAACTTTGAAATTTTCACGTGAAATTGCCACTTTGGAAATTGACCAATTTTGACCATAAAATTAAAAAATTTTAAATCGGCTAATATTTTACTTGCATGTTGGGAATGGCTAGGAGTTTAGGTTTCACAATGTTAACCCTTAAAATAATGAACAAACGATACTAAAGGACATTTTTAAAAGGTTTTGATTGTTCTTAATAGTGGGAATGTATGTGCTTGGAATAAATAAATCTTAGCTTGTATTTTTAACAGTTTCTCATGACATGCATGCAGAAAGTAACCTAATTTTATAATTTTCAAACACTAATAATAAATTATGTAAAATTGATATTTAACTTCTTTGAACATTATTTACCGGGGTTACTATAATAAAACATGATCTTTTAGTCTTTTCCAACATTCATGTCAAATATTAGGCGGATCTTAAAACTTTGAATTTGTTATGTCAAAATAGCTCATTTCCATATGTTAACACTTTTGGAAATTTATCAATTTTGACAGGAAAATTAAATTTTTTCAAATTGGCTTACATTTTACAAGCATGTTGGGAATGGCTAAAAATTGAGATTTCATAATGTTAAACCCTTGAAATAATGATCAAATGACGAGAAACGCACTTTTAAAAGTATTGATTTTCTTGTTCATGGGGATGTATGTGCTTTCGAATGGAAATATCTTAGATTGGATTTCTAGCACTTTTTCACCACATGCATGCAGAAAGTAAACCAATTTGATAATTTTCAAACACTAATATCAACACAAAGTAAAATTGAGTTTTAACGTCATATGGAAATTAACTTCATTTGAACATTATTTACCGGGGTTGCCATAATAAAACATGAACTTTTAGTCATTTCCAACATTCATATCAAATATTAGGCGGATCTTAATACTTTGAAATTGTTATGTCAAAATAGCTCATTTCCATATGTTAACTAACACATTTGGAAATCTATCAATTTTGACAGGAAAATTAAATTTTTTCAAATTGGCTTACATTTTACAAGCATGTTGGGAATGGCTAAAAATTGAGATTTCATAATGTTAAACCCTTGAAATAATGATCAAATGACATTAAAACGGACTTTTAAAAGTATTGATTTTCTTGTTCATGGGGATGTATGTGGTTTCGAATGGAAATATCTTAGATTGGATTTCTAGCACTTTTTCACCACATGCATGCAGAAAGAAAACCAATTTGATAATTTTCAAACACTAACATAAAACAAAGTAAAATTGAGTTTTAACTTCATTTGAACTTTATTTACCGAGGTTACCATAATAAAATATGAAGTTTTAGTCATTTCCAACATTCATGTCAAATATTAGGCGGATCTTCAAACTTTAAAATTGTTATGTCAAAATAGCTCATTTCCATATGTTAACTAACAGCTTTGGAAATTTACCAATTTTGACACGAAAATTAATTTTTTTTCAAATTGGCTAATATTTTATATGCATGTTGCGAATGGCTAAGAAATGAGATTTCGAATGTTAAACCCTTGAAATAATGAACAAATGAAACTAAAACACATTTTTTAAAGGTATTGATTGATCTTGTTCGTGGGGATGTATGTGCTTTTGAATGGAAATATATTAGATTGAATTTCTAGCGCTTTCTCACCACATGCATGCATAAAGTAAACCAATTTGATAATTTTCAAGCAATAATATAAAACAAAGTAAAATTGAGTTTTAACGTCATACGGAAATTAGTTATCGAGATTACCATTATAAAACTTGTACTTGTAACCTTTTCCAAATTGCATGTCAAATATTAGGAGATTTGACTCTTTGAAATTTTCAAGTGAAATTGCGGCTTTGGAAATTGATCAATTTTGACCATAAATTTAAAAAATTTCAAATTGGCTAATATTTTACGTGCATGTTGGGAATGTATAACAGTTGAGGTTTCACAATGTTAATAATGAACAAACGATACTAAAAGAAATTTTTAAAAAGTTTTGATTGTTCTTGATAGTGGGAATGTATGTGCTTCGAATACAAAAATCTTAGCTTCGATTTCTAACGGTTTCTCATGACAGGCATGTAGAAAGAAACCTAATTGACAATTTTCCAACACTAATAGAAAAATCATGTAAAATTGAGTTTTAACTTCATTTGAAATTTATTTACCGAGATTACCATAATAAAACATGAACTTTTAGTCATTTCCAACATTGATGTCAAATATTAGGCGGATCTTAAGACTTTGAAATTGTATTGTCAAAATAGCTCATTTCCATATGGAAACACCAATGAAAATTTACCTATTTTGACATGAAAATTAAATATTTTCAAATTGGCTAATATTTTACAAGCATGTTGGGAATGGCTAAAAATTGATATTTCATAATGTTAAACCCTTGAAATAATGATCAAATGACACTAAAACGCACTTTTAAAAGTATTGATTTTCTTGTTCATGGGGATGTATGTGCTTTCGATTGGAAATATCTTAGATTGGATTTCTAGAACTTTTTCACCACATGCATGCAGAAAGAAAACCAATTTGATATTTTAAAACACTACTAACAACACAAAGTAAAATTGAGTTTTAACGTCATATGGAAATTAGTTATCGAGATTACCATTATAAAACTTATACTTTTAACCATTTCCAACTTGCATATCAAATATTAGGGGATTTGAAACTTTGAAATTTTCACCTGAAATTGCAACTTTGGAAATTGAACAAGTTTGACCATAAAATTAAAATTTTTTAAATTGGCTAATATTTTACTTGCATGTTGGGAATGGCTAGGAGTTGAGGTTTCACAATGTTAACCTTTAAAATAATGAACAAACGATACTAAAAGATATTTTTAAAAGGTTTTGATTGTTCTTGATAGTGGGAATGTATGTGCTTGGAATACAAAAATCTTAGTTTGGATTTTCAACAGTTTCTAATGACATGCGTGTAGAAAGTAACCTAATTTTATAATTTTCCAACACTAATAAGAAATTATGTAAAATTGAGTTTTAACTTCATTTGAACATTATTTACCAGGGGTACCATAATAAAACATGAAATTTTAGTCGTTTCCAACATTCATGTCAAATATTAGGCGGATCTCTAAACTTTGAAATTGTTATGTCATAATAGCTCATTTCCATATATTAACACCTTTGGAAATTTACCAATTTTGACATGAAAATTAAATTTTTTCAAATTGGCTAATATTTTACAAGCATGTTGGGAATGGCTAAAAATTGATATTTCATAATGTTAAACCCTTGAAATAATGATCAAATGACACTAAAACGCACTTTTAAAAGTATTGATTTTCTTGTTCATGGGGATGTATGGGCTTTCGAATGGAAATATCTTAGATTGGATTTCTAGAACTTTTTCTCCACATGCATGCAGAAAGAAAACCAATTTGATAATTTTAAAACACTACTAACAACACAAAGTAATATTGAGTTTTAACGTCATATGGAAATTAGTTATCGAGAATACCATTATAAAACTTATACTTTTAACCATTTCCAACTTGCATATCAAATATTAGGGGATTTGAAACTTTGAAATTTTCACCTGAAATTGCAACTTTGGAAATTGAACAAGTTTGACCATAAAATTAAAATTTTTTAAATTGGCTAATATTTTACTTGCATGTTGGGAATGGCTAGGAGTTGAGGTTTCACAATGTTAACCTTTAAAATAATGAACAAACGATACTAAAAGACATTTTTAAAAGGTTTTGATTGTTCTTGATAGTGGGAATGTATGTGCTTGGAATACAAAAATCTTAGTTTGGATTTTCAACAGTTTCTCATGACATGCGTGCAGAAAGTAACCTAATTTTATAATTTTCCAACACTAATAAAAATTATGTAAAATTGAGTTTTAACTTCATTTGAACATTATTTACCAGGGTTACCATAATAAAACATGAACTTTTAGTCGTTTCCAACATTCATGTCAAATATTAGGCGGATCTCTAAACTTTGAAATTGTTATGTCAAAATAGCTCATTTCCATATGTTAACACCTTCGGAAATTAATCAATTTTGACATGAAAATTAAATTGTTTCAAATTGGATAATATTTTACATGCATGTTGGGAATGGCTAAGAATTGAGATTTCACAATGTTAAACCCTTGAAATAATGAACAAATGAAACTAAAACACATTTTTTAAAGGGATTGATTGTTTTTGTTCGTGGGGATGTATGTGCTTTCGAATGGAAATTTCTTAGAATGGATTTCTAGCACTTTTTTACACATGCATGTTCAGAGTAATCCAATTTGATAATTTTCAAACAGTAATATAAAACAATGTAAAATTGAGTTTTAACGTCATATGGAAATTAGTTATCGAGATTACCATTATAAAACTTATACTTTTAACCATTTCCAACTTGCATATCAAATATTAGGGGATTTGAAACTTTGAAATTTTCACCTAAAATTGCAACTTTGGAAATTGACCAAGTTTGACCATAAAGTTAAATTTTTTTAAATTGGCTAATATTTTACTTGCATGTTGGGAATGGCTAGGAGTTGAGGTTTCACAATGTTAACCTTTAAAATAATGAACAAACGATACCAAAAGACATTTTTAAAAGGTTTTGATTGTTCTTGATAGTGGGAATGTATGTGCTTGGAATACAAAAAACTTAGTTTGCATTTTTAACGGTGTCTCATGACATGCATGCAGAAAGTAACCTAATTTTACAATTTTCCAACACTAATAAAAATTATGTAAAATTGAGTTTTAACTTCATTTGAACATTATTTACCAGGGTTACCATAATAAAACATGAAGTTTTAGTCGTTTCCAACATTCATGTCAAATATTAGGCGGATCTCTAAACTTTGAAATTGTTATGTCAAAATAGCTCATTTCCATATGTTAACACCTTCGGAAATTAACCAATTTTGACATGAAAATTAAATTGTTTCAAATTGGATAATATTTTACATGCATGTTGGGAATGGCTAAGAATCGAGATTTCACAATGTTAAACCCTTGAAATAATGAACAAATGAAACTAAAACACATTTTTTAAAGGGATTGATTGTTTTTGTTCGTGGGGATGTATGTGCTTTCGAATGGAAATTTCTTAGAATGGATTTCTAGCACTTTTTTACACATGCATGTTCAGAGTAATCCAATTTGATAATTTTCAAACAGTAATATAAAACAATGTAAAATTGAGTTTTAACGTCATATGGAAATTAGTTATCGAGATTACCATTATTAAACTTATACTTTTAACCATTTCCAACTTGCATATCAAATATTAGGGGATTTGAAACTTTGAAATTTTCACCTGAAATTGCAACTTTGGAAATTGACCAAGTTTGACCATAAAATTAAAAAATTTTAAATCGGCTAATATTTTACTTGCATGTTGGGAATGGCTAGGAGTTTAGGTTTCACAATGTTAACCCTTAAAATAATGAACAAACGATACTAAAGGACATTTTTAAAAGGTTTTGATTGTTCTTAATAGTGGGAATGTATGTGCTTGGAATAAATAAATCTTAGCTTGTATTTTTAACAGTTTCTCATGACATGCATGCAGAAAGTAACCTAATTTTATAATTTTCAAACACTAATAAGAAATTATGTAAAATTGATTTTTAACTTCTTTGAACATTATTTACCGGGGTTACTATAATAAAACATGATCTTTTAGTCTTTTCCAACATTCATGTCAAATATTAGGCGGATCTTAAAACTTTGAATTTGTTATGTCAAAATAGCTCATTTCCATATGTTAACACCTTCGGAAATTAACCAATTTTGACATGAAAATTAAATTGTTTCAAATTGGCTAATATTTTACATGCATGTTGGGAATGGCTAAGAATCGAGATTTCACAATGTTAAACCCTTGAAATAATGAACAAATGAAACTAAAACACATTTTTTAAAGGGATTGATTGTTTTTGTTCGTGGGGATGTATGTGCTTTCGAATGGAAATATCTTAGAATGGATTTCTAGCACTTTTTTACACATGCATGTTTAGAGTAATCCAATTTGATAATTTTCAATCAGTAATATAAAACAATGTAAAATTGAGTTTTAACGTCATATGGAAATTAGTTATCGAGATTACCATTATAAAACTTATACTTTTAACCATTTCCAACTTGCATATCAAATATTAGGGGATTTGAAACTTTGAAATTTTCACCTGAAATTGCAACTTTGGAAATTGACCAAGTTTGACCATAAAATTAAATTTTTTTAAATTGGCTAATATTTTACTTGCATGTTGGGAATGGCTAGGAGTTGAGGTTTCACAATGTTAACCTTTAAAATAATGAACAAACGATACTAAAAGATATTTTTAAAAGGTTTTGATTGTTCTTGATAGTGGGAATGTATGTGCTTGGAATACAAAAATCTTAATTTGGATTTTCAACAGTTTCTAATGACATGAGTGCAGAAAGTAACCTAATTTTATAATTTTCCAACACTAATAAGAAATTATGTAAAATTGAGTTTTAACTTCTTTGAACATTATTTACCGGGGTTACTATAATAAGACATGAACTTTTAGTCTTTTCCAACATTCATGTCAAATATTAGGCGGATCTTAAAACTTTGAATTTGTTATGTTAAAATAGCACATTTCCATATGTTAACACCTTTGGAAATTTATCAATTTTGACAGGAAAATTAAATTTTTTCAAATTGGCTAACATTTTACAAGCATGTTGGGAGTGGCTAAAAATTGAGATTTCATAATGTTAAACCCTTGAAATAATGATCAAATGACAGTAAAACGCACTTTTAAAAGTATTGATTTTCTTGTTCATGGGGATGTATGTGCTTTCGAATGGAAATATCTTAGATTGGATTTCTAGCACTTTTTCACCACATGCATGCAGAAAGTAAACCAATTTGATAATTTTCAAACACTAATATCAACACAAAGTAAAATTGAGTTTTAACGTCATATGGAAATTAACTTCATTTGAACATTATTTACCGGGGTTGCCATAATAAAACATGAACTTTTAGTCATTTCCAACATTCATATCAAATATTAGGCGGATCTTAATACTTTGAAATTGTTATGTCAAAATAGCTCATTTCCATATGTTAACTAACACATTTGGAAATCTACCAATTTTAACACAAAAATTAATTTTCTTCAAATTGGCTAATATTTTACATGCATGTTGGGAATGGCTAAGAATTGAGATTTCACAATGTGAAACCCTTGAAATAATGATCAAATGACATTAAAACGGACTTTTAAAAGTATTGATTTTCTTGTTCATGGGGATGTATGTGGTTTCGAATGGAAATATCTTAGATTGGATTTCTAGCACTTTTTCACCACATGCATGCAGAAAGAAAACCAATTTGATAATTTTCAAACACTAACATAAAACAAAGTAAAATTGAGTTTTAACTTCATTTGAACTTTATTTACCGAGGTTACCATAATAAAATATGAAGTTTTAGTCATTTCCAACATTCATGTCAAATATTAGGCGGATCTTCAAACTTTAAAATTGTTATGTCAAAATAGCTCATTTCCATATGTTAACTAACAGCTTTGGAAATTTACCAATTTTGACACGAAAATTAATTTTTTTTCAAATTGGCTAATATTTTATATGCATGTTGCGAATGGCTAAGAATTGAGATTTCAGAATGTTAAACCCTTGAAATAATGAACAAATGAAACTAAAACACATTTTTTAAAGGTATTGATTGATCTTGTTCGTGGGGATGTATGTGCTTTTGAATGGAAATATATTAGATTGAATTTCTAGCGCTTTCTCACCACATGCATGCATAAAGTAAACCAATTTGATAATTTTCAAGCAATAATATAAAACAAAGTAAAATTGAGTTTTAACGTCATACGGAAATTAGTTATCGAGATTACCATTATAAAACTTGTACTTGTAACCTTTTCCAAATTGCATGTCAAATATTAGGAGATTTGACTCTTTGAAATTTTCAAGTGAAATTGCAGCTTTGGAAATTGATCAATTTTGACCATAAATTTAAAAAATTTCAAATTGGCTAATATTTTACGTGCATGTTGGGAATGTATAACAATTGAAGTTTCACAATGTTAATAATGAACAAACGATACTAAAAGAAATTTTTAAAAAGTTTTGATTGTTCTTGATAGTGGGAATGTATGTGCTTCGAATACAAAAATCTTAGCTTCGATTTCTAACGGTTTCTCATGACGGGCATGTAGAAAGAAACCTAATTGACAATTTTCCAACACTAATAGAAAAATCATGTAAAATTGAGTTTTAACTTCATTTGAAATTTATTTACCGAGATTACCATAATAAAACATGAACTTTTAGTCATTTCCAACATTGATGTCAAATATTAGGCGGATCTTAAGACTTTGAAATTGTATTGTCAAAATAGCTCATTTCCATATGGAAACACCAATGAATATTTACCTATTTTGACATGAAAATTAAATATTTTCAAATTGGCTTATATTTTACGTCATGTTGGGAATGGCTAAGAATTGAGATTTCACAATGTTAAACCCATGAAATAATGAACAAATGTAACTAAAACACATTTTTTAAAGGTATTGATTGATCTTGTTCGTGGGGATGTATGTGCTTTTGAATGGAAATATATTAGATTGGATTTCTAGCGCTTTCTCACCACATGCATGCATAAATTAAACCAATTTGATAATTTTCAAACAATAATACCAAACACAGTAAAATTGAGTTTTAACGTCATATGGAAATTAGTTATCGAGATTACCATTATAAAACTTGTACTTGTAACCTTTTCCAACTTGCATGTCAAATATTACGAGATTTGAAACTTTGAAATTTTCAAGTGAAATTGCAACTTTGGAAAATGATCAATTTTGACCATAAATTTAAAAAATTTCAAATTGGCTAATATTTTACGTGCATGTTGGGAATGTATCAGAGTTGAGGTTTCACAATGTTATCCCTTAAAATAATGAACAAACGATACTAAAATAAATTTTTAAAAGGTTTTGATTATTCTTGATAGTGGGAATGTATGTGCTTGGAATACAAAAATCGTAGCTTGGAAGTGTAACCGTTTCTCATGACATGCATGCAGAAAGTAACCTAATTTGACAATTTTACAACACAAATCAGAAATCATATAAAATTGAGTTTTAACGTCATTTGAACATTATTTTCCGCGGTTACCTTAATAAAACATGAACTTTTCGTCATTTCCAACATTCATGTCAAATATTAAGAGGATATTAAAACTTTGAAATTTTTGTGACAAAATAGCTCATTTCCATATGTTAACACCTTTGGAAATTTACCAATTTTGACATGAAAATTAAATTTTATCAAATTGGCTAATATTTTACATGCATGCTGGGAATGGCTAAGAATTGATATTTCACAATGTTAAACCCTTGAAATAATGAACAACCGAAACTAAAACACATTTTTTAAAGGTATTGATTATTCTCGTTCGTGGGGATGTATGTGCTTTCGAATGGAAAAATCCGAGAATTGATTTCTAGTGCCTTTTTCACCACATGCATGCGAACGTAAACCAATTTGATAATTTTCAAACACCGATATAAAACAAAGTAAAATTGAGTTTTAACATCATAAGGAAATTGGTTATCGAGATTACCATTATAAAACTTGTACTTTTAACCTTTTCCACCTTGCATGTCCAATATTAGGAGATTTGAAACTTTGAAATTTTCATGTGAAATTGCCGCTTTGGAAACTGACCACTTTTGACCATAAAATCAAATCATTTCAAATTGGCTAATATTTTACATGCATGTTGGGAATGGCCAAGAGTTGAGGTTACACAATATTAACACTTAAAATAATGAACAAATGATACTAAAATAAATTTTTAAAAGGTTTTGATTATTCTTGATAGTGGGAATGTATGTGCTTGGAATACAAAAATCGTAGCTTGGAAGTGTAACCGTTTCTCATGACATGCATGCAAGAAAGTAACCTAATTTGACAATTTTACAACACAAATCAGAAATCATATAAAATTGAGTTTTAACGTCATTTGAACATTATTTTCCGCGGTTACCTTAATAAAACATGAACTTTTCGTCATTTCCAACATTCATGTCAAATATTAAGAGGATATTAAAACTTTGAAATTTTTGTGACAAAATAGCTCATTTCCATATGTTAACACCTTTGGAAATTTACCAATTTTGACATGAAAATTAAATTTTATCAAATTGGCTAATATTTTACATGCATGCTGGGAATGGCTAAGAATTGATATTTCACAATGTTAAACCGTTGAAATAATGAACAACCGAAACTAAAACACATTTTTTAAAGGTATTGATTATTCTCGTTCGTGGGGATGTATGTGCTTTCGAATGGAAAAATCCGAGAATTGATTTCTAGTGCCTTTTTCACCACATGCATGCGTAACGTAAACCAATTTGATAATTTTCAAACACCGATATAAAACAAAGTAAAATTGAGTTTTAACATCATAAGGAAATTGGTTATCGAGATTACCATTATAAAACTTGTACTTTTAACCTTTTCCACCTTGCATGTCCAATATTAGGAGATTTGAAACTTTGAAATTTTCATGTGAAATTGCCGCTTTGGAAACTGACCACTTTTGACCATAAAATCAAATCATTTCAAATTGGCTAATATTTTACATGCATGTTGGGAATGGCTAAGAGTTGAGGTTACACAACATTAACACTTAAAATAATGAACAAATGATACTAAAATAAATTTTTAAAAGGTTTTGATTGTTCTTGATAGTGGGAATGTATGTGTTTGGAATACAAAAATCGTAGATTGGAAGTGTAACCGTTTCTCATGACATGCATGCGTAAAGTAACTTAATTTGACAATTTTACAACACAAATCAGAAATCATATAAAATTGAGTTTTAACGTTATTTGAACATTATTTTCCGGGGTTACCTTAATAAAACATGAACTTTTCGTCATTTCCAACATTCATGTCAAATATTAAGCGGATATTAAAACTTTGAAGTTTTTATGACAAAATAGCTCATTTCCATATGTTAACACCTTTGGAAATTTACCAATTTTGACATGAAAATTAAATTTTATCAAATTGGCTAATATTTTACATGCATGCTGGGAATGGCTAAGAATTGATATTTCACAATGTTAAACCCTTGAAATAATGAACAACTGAAACTAAAACACATTTTTTAAAGGTATTGATTATTCTCGTTCGTGGGGATGTATGTGCTTTCGAATGGAAAAATCTGAGAATTGATTTCTAGTGCCTTT
Source organism: Linum usitatissimum (assembly GCA_030674075.2). Classification (NCBI taxonomy): domain Eukaryota; kingdom Viridiplantae; phylum Streptophyta; class Magnoliopsida; order Malpighiales; family Linaceae; genus Linum; species Linum usitatissimum. The sequence goes on along the minus strand of JAUJYP020000447.1, from coordinate 76,794 downwards.
TTCACCACATGCATGCAGAACGTAAACCAATTTGATAATTTTCAAACACTGATATAAAACAAAGTAAAATTGAGTTTTAACATCATAAGGAAATTGGTTATCGAGATTACCATTATAAAACTTGTACTTTTAACCTTTTCCACCTTGCATGTCCAATATTAGGAGATTTGAAACTTTGAAATTTTCATGTGAAATTGCCGCTTTGGAAACTGACCACTTTTGACCATAAAATCAAATCATTTCAAATTGGCTATTATTTTACATGCATGTTGGGAATGGCCAAGAGTTGAGGTTACACAATATTAACACTTAAAATAATGAACAAATGATACTAAAATAAATTTTTAAAAGGTTTTGATTGTTCTTGATAGTGGGAATGTATGTGCTTGGAATACAAAAATCGTAGCTTGGAAGTGTAACCGTTTCTCATGACATGCATGCAGAAAGTAACCTAATTTGACAATTTTACAACACAAATGAGAAATCATATAAAATTGAGTTTTAACGTCATTTGAACATTCTTTTCCGGGGTTACCTTAATAAAACATGAACTTTTCGTCATTTCCAACATTCATGTCAAATATTAGGAGGATATTAAAACTTTGAAATTTTTGTGACAAAATAGCTCATTTCCATATGTTAACACCTTTGGAAATTTACCAATTTTGACATGAAAATTAAATTTTATCAAATTGGCTAATATTTTACATGCATGCTGGGAATGGCTAAGAATTGATATTTCACAATGTTAAACCCTTGAAATAATGAACAACTGAAACTAAAACACATTTTTTAAAGGTATTGATTATTCTCGTTCGTGGGGATGTATGTGCTTTCGAATGGAAAAATCTGAGAATTGATTTCTAGTGCCTTTTTCACCACATGCATGCAGAACGTAAACCAATTTGATAATTTTCAAACACTGATATAAAACAAAGTAAAATTGAGTTTTAACATCATAAGGAAATTGGTTATCGAGATTACCATTATAAAACTTGTACTTTTAACCTTTTCCACCTTGCATGTCCAATATTAGGAGATTTGAAACTTTGAAATTTTCATGTGAAATTGCCGCTTTGGAAACTGACCACTTTTGACCATAAAATCAAATCATTTCAAATTGGCTATTATTTTACATGCATGTTGGGAATGGCCAAGAGTTGAGGTTACACAATATTAACACTTAAAATAATGAACAAATGATACTAAAATAAATTTTTAAAAGGTTTTGATTGTTCTTGATAGTGGGAATGTATGTGCTTGGAATACAAAAATCGTAGCTTGGAAGTGTAACCGTTTCTCATGACATGCATGCAGAAAGTAACCTAATTTGACAATTTTACAACACAAATGAGAAATCATATAAAATTGAGTTTTAACGTCATTTGAACATTCTTTTCCGGGGTTACCTTAATAAAACATGAACTTTTCGTCATTTCCAACATTCATGTCAAATATTAGGAGGATATTAAAACTTTGAAATTTTTGTGACAAAATAGCTCATTTCCATATGTTAACACCTTTGGAAATTTACCAATTTTGACATGAAAATTAAATTTTATCAAATTGGCTAATATTTTACATGCATGCTGGGAATGGCTAAGAATTGATATTTCACAATGTTAAACCCTTGAAATAATGAACAACTGAAACTAAAACACATTTTTTAAAGGTATTGATTATTCTCGTTCGTGGGGATGTATGTGCTTTCGAATGGAAAAATCTGAGAATTGATTTCTAGTGCCTTTTTCACCACATGCATGCAGAACGTAAACCAATTTGATAATTTTCAAACACTGATATAAAACAAAGTAAAATTGAGTTTTAACATCATAAGGAAATTGGTTATCGAGATTACCATTATAAAACTTGTACTTTTAACCTTTTCCACCTTGCATGTCCAATATTAGGAGATTTGAAACTTTGAAATTTTCATGTGAAATTGCCGCTTTGGAAACTGACCACTTTTGACCATAAAATCAAATCATTTCAAATTGGCTAATATTTTACATGCATGTTGGGAATGGCCAAGAGTTGAGGTTACACAATATTAACACTTAAAATAATGAACAAATGATACTAAAATAAATTTTTAAAAGGTTTTGATTATTCTTGATAGTGGGAATTTATGTGCTTGGAATACAAAAATCGTAGCTTGGAAGTGTAACCGTTTCTCATGACATGCATGCAGAAAGTAACCTAATTTGACAATTTTACAACACAAATCGAAAATCATATAAAATTGAGTTTTAACGTCATTTGAACATTATTTTCCGCGGTTACCTTAATAAAACATGAACTTTTCGTCATTTCCAACATTCATGTCAAATATTAAGAGGATATTAAAACTTTGAAATTTTTGTGACAAAATAGCTCATTTCCATATGTTAACACCTTTGGAAATTTACCAATTTTGACATGAAAATTAAATTTTATCAAATTGGCTAATATTTTACATGCATGCTTTGGGAATGGCTAAGAATTGATATTTCACAATGTTAAACCCTTGAAATAATGAACAACTGAAACTAAAACACATTTTTTAAAGGTATTGATTATTCTCGTTCGTGGGGATGTATGTGCTTTCGAATGGAAAAATCCGAGAATTGATTTCTAGTGCCTTTTTCACCACATGCATGCGTAACGTAAACCAATTTGATAATTTTCAAACACCGATATAAAACAAAGTAAAATTGAGTTTTAACATCATAAGGAAATTGGTTATCGAGATTACCATTATAAAACTTGTACTTTTAACCTTTTCCACCTTGCATGTCCAATATTAGGAGATTTGAAACTTTGAAATTTTCATGTGAAATTGCCGCTTTGGAAACTGACCACTTTTGACCATAAAATTAAATCATTTCAAATTGGCTAATATTTTACATGCATGTTGGGAATGGCTAAGAGTTGAGGTTACACAACATTAACACTTAAAATAATGAACAAATGATACTAAAATAAATTTTTAAAAGGTTTTGATTGTTCTTGATAGTGGGAATGTATGTGCTTGGAATACAAAAATCGTAGCTTGGAAGTGTAACCGTTTCTCATGACATGCATGCAGAAAGTAACTTAATTTGACAATTTTACAACACAAATCAGAAATCATATAAAATTGAGTTTTAACGTCATTTGAACATTATTTTCCGCGGTTATCTTAATAAAACATGAACTTTTCGTCATTTCCAACATTCATGTCAAATATTAGGCGGATATTAAAACTTTTTGAAAATTTTATGACAAAATAGCTTATTTCCATATGTTTACACCTTTGGAAATTTACCAATTTTGACATGAAAATTAAATTTTATCAAATTAGCTAATATTTTACATGCATGTTGGGAATGGCTAAGAATTGATATTTCACAATGTTAAACCCTTGAAATAATGAACAACTGAAACTAAAACACATTTTTTAAAGGTATTGATTATTCTTGTTCGTCGGGATGTATGTGCTTTCGAATGGAAAAATCTGAGATTGGATTTCTAGCGCCTTTTTCACCACATGCATGCAGAAAGTAAACTAATTTGATAATTTTCAAACACTAATATAAAACCAAGTAAAATTGAGTTTTAACGTCATAAGGAAATTAGTTCTCGAGATTACCATTATAAAACTTGTACTTTTAACCTTTTCCTCCTTGCATGTCCAATATTAGGAGATTTGAAACTTTGAAATTTTCATGTGAAATTGCCGCTTTGGAAATTGACCACTTTTGACCATAAAATCAAATCATTTCAAATTGGCTATTATTTTACATGCATGTTGGGAATGGCTAAGAGTTGAGGTTACACAATATTAACACTTAAAATAATGTACAAATGATACTAAAATAAATTTTTAAAAGGTTTTGATTGTTCTTGATAGTGGGAATGTATGTGCTTGGAATACAAAAATCGTAGCTTGGAAGTGTAACCGTTTCTCATGACATGCATGCGAAAAGTAACCTAATTTGACAATTTTACAACACAAATCAGAAATCATATAAAATTGAGTTTTAACGTCATTTGAACATTATTTTCCGCGGTTATCTTAATAAAACATGAACTTTTCGTCATTTCCAACATTCATGTCAAATATTAGGCGGATATTAAAACTTTTTGAAAATTTTATGACAAAATAGCTTATTTCCATATGTTTACACCTTTGGAAATTTATCAATTTTGACATGAAAATTAAAGTTTATCAAATTAGCTAATATTTTACATGCATGCTGGGAATGGCTAAGAATTGATATTTCACAATGTTAAACCCTTGAAATAATGAACAACTGAAACTAAAACACATTTTTTAAAGGTATTGATTATTCTTGTTCGTCGGGATGTATGTGCTTTCGAATGGAAAAATCTGAGATTGGATTTTTAGCGCCTTTTTCACCACATGCATGCAGAAAGTAAACTAATTTGATAATTTTCAAACACTAATATAAAACCAAGTAAAATTGAGTTTTAACGTCATAAGGAAATTAGTTATCGAAATTACCATTATAAAACTTGTACTTTTAACCTTTTCCACCTTGCATGTCCAATATTAGGAGATTTGAAACTTTGAAATTTTCATGTGAAATTGCCGCTTTGGAAATTGACCACTTTTGACCATAAAATCAAATCATTTCAAATTGGCTAATATTTAACATGCATGTTGGGAATGGCTAAGAGTTGAGGTTACACAACATTAACACTTAAAATAATGAACAAATGATACTAAAATAAATTTTTAAAAGGTTTTGATTGTTCTTGATAGTGGGAATGTATGTGCTTGGAATACAAAAATCGTAGCTTGGAAGTGTAACCGTTTCTCATGACATGCATGCAGAAAGTAACTTAATTTGACAATTTTACAACACAAATCAGAAATCATATAAAATTGAGTTTTAACGTTATTTGAACATTATTTTCCAGGGTTACCTTAATAAAACATGAACTTTTTGTCATTTCCAACATTCATGTCAAATATTAAGCGGATATTAAAACTTTGAAATTTTTATGACAAAATAGCTCATTTCCATATGTTAACACCTTTGGAAATTTACCAATTTTGACATGAAAATTAAATTTTATCAAATTGGCTAATATTTTACATGCATGTTTGGAATGGCTAAGAATTGATATTTCACAATGTTAAACCCTTGAAATAATGAACAACTGAAACTAAAACACATTTTTAAAGGTATTGATTATTCTCGTTCGTGGGGATGTATGTGCTTTCGAATGGAAAAATCTGAGATTGGATTTCTATCGCCTTTTTGACCACATGCATGCAGAAAGTAAACCAATTTGATAATTTTTAAACACTAATATAAACCAAGTAAAATTGAGTTTTAACGTCATATGGAAATTAGTTATCGAGATTACCATTATAAAACTTGTACTTTTAACCATTTCCACCTTACATGTCAAATATTAGGGGATTTGAAACTTTGAAATTTTCACGTGAAATTTCAACTTTGGAAATTGACCAATTTTGACCATAAAATTAAAAAAATTTAAATTGGCTAATATATTACATGCATGTTGGGATTGGCTAAGAGTTGAGGTTTCACAATGTTAACCCTTAAAATAATGAACAAACGATACTAAAAGAAATTTCTAAAAGGTTTTGATTATTCTTGATAGTGGGAATGTATGTGCTTGGAATACAAAAATCGTAGCTTGGAAGTGTAACCGTTTCTCATGACATGCATGCGAAAGTAACCTAATTTGACAATTTTACAACACAAATCGAAATCATATAAAATTGAGTTTTAACGTTATTTGAACATTATTTTCCGGGGTTACCTTAATAAAACATGAACTTTTCGTCATTTCCAACATTCATGTCAAATATTAGGCGGATATTAAAATTTGAAATTTTTATGACAAAATAGCTCATTTCCATATGTTAACACCTTTGGAAATTTACCAATTTTGACATGAAAATTAAATTTTATCAAATTGGCTAATATTTTACATGCATGCTTTGGGAATGGCTAAGAATTGATATTTCACAATGTTAAACCCTTGAAATAATGAACAACTGAAACTAAAACACATTTTTTAAAGGTATTGATTATTCTCGTTCGTGGGGATGTATGTGCTTTCGAAAGGAAAAATCTGAGATTGGATTTTTAGCGCCTTTTTCACCACATGCATGCAGAAAGTAAACTAATTTGATAATTTTCAAACACTAATATAAAACCAAGTAAAATTGAGTTTTAACGTCATAAGGAAATTAGTTATCGAAATTACCATTATAAAACTTGTACTTTTAACCTTTTCCACCTTGCATGTCCAATATTAGGAGATTTGAAACTTTGAAATTTTCATGTGAAATTGCCGCTTTGGAAATTGACCACTTTTGACCATAAAATCAAATCATTTCAAATTGGCTAATATTTAACATGCATGTTGGGAATGGCTAAGAGTTGAGGTTACACAACATTAACACTTAAAATAATGAACAAATGATACTAAAATAAATTTTTAAAAGGTTTTGATTGTTCTTGATAGTGGGAATGTATGTGCTTGGAATACAAAAATCGTAGCTTGGAAGTGTAACCGTTTCTCATGACATGCATGCGTAAAGTAACTTAATTTGACAATTTTACAACACAAATCAGAAATCATATAAAATTGAGTTTTAACGTTATTTGAACATTATTTTCCGGGGTTACCTTAATAAAACATGAACTTTTCGTCATTTCCAACATTCATGTCAAATATTAAGCGGATATTAAAACTTTGAAATTTTTATGACAAAATAGCTCATTTCCATATGTTAACACCTTTGGAAATTTACCAATTTTGACATGAAAATTAAATTTTATCAAATTGGCTAATATTTTACATGCATGTTTGGAATGGCTAAGAATTGATATTTCACAATGTTAAACCCTTGAAATAATGAACAACTGAAACTAAAACACATTTTTAAAGGTATTGATTATTCTCGTTCGTGGGGATGTATGTGCTTTCGAATGGAAAAATCTGAGATTGGATTTCTATCGCCTTTTTGACCACATGCATGCGAGAGAAAGTAAACCAATTTGATAATTTTTAAACACTAATATAAACCAAGTAAAATTGAGTTTTAACGTCATATGGAAATTAGTTATCGAGATTGCCATTATAAAACTTGTACTTTTAACCATTTCCACCTTACATGTCAAATATTAGGGGATTTGAAACTTTGAAATTTTCACGTGAAATTTCAACTTTGGAAATTGACCAATTTTGACCATAAAATTAAAAAATTTAAATTGGCTAATATATTACATGCATGTTGGGATTGGCTAAGAGTTGAGGTTTCACAATGTTAACCCTTAAAATAATGAACAAACGATACTAAAAGAAATTTCTAAAAGGTTTTGATTATTCTTGATAGTGGGAATGTATGTGCTTGGAATACAAAAATCGTATCTTGGAAGTGTAACCGTTTCTCATGACATGCATGCGAGAAAGTAACCTAATTTGACAATTTTACAACACAAATCAGAAATCATATAAAATTGAGTTTTAACGTTATTTGAACATTATTTTCCGGGGTTACCTTAATAAAACATGAACTTTTCGTCATTTCCAACATTCATGTCAAATATTAGGCGGATACTAAATTTGAAATTTTTATGACAAAATAGCTCATTTCCATATGTTAACACCTTTGGAAATTTACCAATTTTGACATGAAAATTAAATTTTATCAAATTGGCTAATATTTTACATGCATGCTGGGAATGGCTAAGAATTGATATTTCACAATGTTAAACCCTTGAAATAATGAACAACCGAAACTAAAACACATTTTTTAAAGGTATTGATTATTCTCGTTCGTGGGGATGTATGTGCTTTCGAATGGAAAAATCGAGATTGGATTTCTAGTGCCTTTTTCACCACATGCATGCGAGAAAGTAAACCAATTTGATAATTTTCAAACACTAATATAAAACAAAGTAAAATTGAGTTTTAACGTCATAGGGAAATTAGTTATCGAGATTACCATTATAAAACTTGTACTTTTAACCTTTTCCACCTTGCATGTCCAATATTAGGAGATTTGAAACTTTGAAATTTTCATGTGAAATTGCCGCTTTGGAAACTGACCACTTTTGACCATAAAATCAAATCATTTCAAATTGGCTAATATTTTACATGCATGTTGGGAATGGCTAAGAGTTGAGGTTACACAACATTAACACTTAAAATAATGAACAAATGATACTAAAATAAATTTTTAAAAGGTTTTGATTGTTCTTGATAGTGGGAATGTATGTGTTTGGAATACAAAAATCGTAGATTGGAAGTGTAACCGTTTCTCATGACATGCATGCAGAAAGTAACTTAATTTGACAATTTTACAACACAAATCAGAAATCATATAAAATTGAGTTTTAACGTTATTTGAACATTATTTTCCGGGGTTACCTTAATAAAACATGAACTTTTCGTCATTTCCAACATTCATGTCAAATATTAAGCAGATATTAAAACTTTGAAGTTTTTATGACAAAATAGCTCATTTCCATATGTTAACACCTTTGGAAATTTACCAATTTTGACATGAAAATTAAATTTTATCAAATTGGCTAATATTTTACATGCATGTTGGGAATGGCTAAGAATTGATATTTCACAATGTTAAACCCTTCAAATAATGAACAACTGAAACTAAAACACATTTTTTAAAGGTATTGATTATTCTCGTTCGTGGGGATGTATGTGCTTTCGAATGGAAAAATCTGAGATTGGATTTCTATCGCCTTTTTGACCACATGCATGCGTAAAGTAAACCAATTTGATAATTTTTAAACACTAATATAAACCAAGTAAAATTGAGTTTTAACGTCAAATGGAAATTAGTTATCGAGATTACCATTATAAAACTTGTACTTTTAACCATTTCCACCTTACATGTCAAATATTAGGGGATTTGAAACTTTGAAATTTTCACGTGAAATTTCAACTTTGGAAATTGACCAATTTTGACCATAAAATTAAAAAATTTTAAATTGGCTAATATATTACATGCATGTTGGGATTGGCTAAGAGTTGAGGTTTCACAATGTTAACCCTTAAAATAATGAACAAACGATACTAAAAGAAATTTCTAAAAGGTTTTGATTATTCTTGATAGTGGGAATGTATGTGCTTGGAATACAAAAATCGTAGCTTGGAAGTGTAACCGTTTCTCATGACATGCATGCAGAAAGTAACCTAATTTGACAATTTTACAACACAAATCAGAAATCATATAAAATTGAGTTTTAACGTTATTTGAACATTATTTTCCGGGGTTACCTTAATAAAACATGAACTTTTCGTCATTTCCAACATTCATGTCAAATATTAGGCGGATATTAAAATTTGAAATTTTTATGACAAAATAGCTCATTTCCATATGTTAACACCTTTGGAAATTTACCAATTTTGACATGAAAATTAAATTTTATCAAATTGGCTAATATTTTACATGCATGTTGGGAATGGCTAAGAATTGATATTTCACAATGTTAAACCCTTGAAATAATGAACAACCGAAACTAAAACACATTTTTTAAAGGTATTGATTATTCTCGTTCGTGGGGATGTATGTGCTTTCGAATGGAAAAATCTGAGATTGGATTTCTAGTGCCTTTTTCACCACATGCATGCAGAAAGTAAACCAATTTGATAATTTTCAAACACTAATATAAAAAAAAGTAAAATTGAGTTTTAACGTCATAAGGAAATTAGTTATCGAGATTACCATTATAAAACTTGTACTTTTAACCTTTTCCACCTTGCATGTCCAATATTAGGAGATTTGAAACTTTGAAATTTTTATGTGAAATTGCCGCTTTGGAAATTGACCACTTTTGACCATATAATCAAAACATTTCAAATTGGCTAATATTTTACATGCATGTTGGGAATGGCTAAGAGTTAAGGTTACACAACATTAACACTTAAAATACTGAACAAATGATACTAAAATAAATTTTTAAAAGGTTTTGATTGTTCTTGATAGTGGGAATGTATGTGCTTCAAATAAAAAAATATTTGCTTAGATTTCTAACTATTTCTTATGACATGCATGTAGAACGTAACCTAATTTGACAATTTTCCAACACTAATTAGAAATCATGTAAAATTGAGTTTTAACTTCATTAGAACATTATTCTCCGGGGTTACCTTAATAAAACATGAACTTTTAGTCATATCCAACATTCATGTCAAATATTAGGCGGATCTTAAAACTTTGAAATTTTTATTACAAAATAGCTCATTTCCATATGTTAACACCTTTGGAAATTTACCAATTTTGACATGAAAATTAAATTTTATCAAATTGGCTAATATTTTACATGCATGTTGGGAATGGCTAAGAATTGATATTTCACAATGTTAAACCCTTCAAATAATGAACAACTGAAACTAAAACACATTTTTTAAAGGTATTGATCATTCTCGTTCGTGGGGATGTATGTGCTTTCGAATGGAAAAATCTGAGATTGGATTTCTATCGCCTTTTTGACCACATGCATGCAGAAAGTAAACCAATTTGATAATTTTTAAACACTTATATAAACCAAGTAAAATTGAGTTTTAACGTCAAATGGAAATTAGTTATCGAGATTACCATTATAAAACTTGTACTTTTAACCATTTCCACCTTACATGTCAAATATTAGGGGATTTGAAACTTTGAAATTTTCACGTGAAATTTCAACTTTGGAAATTGACCAATTTTGACCATAAAATTAAAAAATTTTAAATTGGCTAATATATTACATGCATGTTGGGATTGGCTAAGAGTTGAGGTTTCACAATGTTAACCCTTAAAATAATGAACAAACGATACTAAAAGAAATTTCTAAAAGGTTTTGATTATTCTTGATAGTGGGAATGTATGTGCTTGGAATACAAAAATCGTAGCTTGGAAGTGTAACCGTTTGTCATGACATGCATGCGAAAAGTAACCTAATTTGACAATTTTACAACACAAATCAGAAATCATATAAAATTGAGTTTTAACGTTATTTGAACATTATTTTCCGGGGTTACCTTAATAAAACATGAACTTTTCGTCATTTCCAACATTCATGTCAAATATTAAGCGGATATTAAAACTTTGAAATTTTTATGACAAAATAGCTCATTTCCATATGTTAACACCTTTGGAAATTTACCAATTTTGACATGAAAATTAAATTTTATCAAATTGGCTAATATTTTACATGCATGTTGGGAATGGCTAAGAATTGATATTTCACAATGTTAAACCCTTGAAATAATGAACAACTGAAACTAAAACACATTTTTTAAAGGTATTGATTATTCTCGTTCGTGGGGATGTATGTGCTTTCGAATGGAAAAATCTGAGATTGGATTTCTAGTGCCTTTTTCACCACATGCATGCAGAAAGTAAACCAATTTGATAATTTTCAAACACTAATATAAAACAAAGTAAAATTGAGTTTTAACGTCATAAGGAAATTAGTTATCGAGATTACCATTATAAAACTTGTACTTTTAACCTTTTCCACCTTGCATGTCCAATATTAGGAGATTTGAAACTTTGAAATTTTTATGTGAAATTGCCACTTTGGAAATTGACCACTTTTGACCATATAATCAAAACATTTCAAATTGGCTAATATTTTACATGCATGTTGGGAATGGCTAAGAGTTAAGGTTACACAACATTAACACTTAAAATACTGAACAAATGATACTAAAATAAATTTTTAAAAGGTTTTGATTGTTCTTGATAGTGGGAATGTATGTGCTTCAAATAAAAAAATATTTGCTTAGATTTCTAACTATTTCTTATGACATGCATGTAGAACGTAACCTAATTTGACAATTTTCCAACACTAATTAGAAATCATGTAAAATTGAGTTTTAACTTCATTAGAACATTATTTTCCGGGGTTACCTTAATAAAACATGAACTTTTAGTCATATCCAACATTCATGTCAAATATTAGGCGGATCTTAAAACTTTGAAATTTTTATTACAAAATAGCTCATTTCCATATGTTAACACCTTTGGAAATTTACCAATTTTGACATGAAAATTAAATTTTATCAAATTGGCTAATATTTTACATGCATGTTGGGAATGGCTAAGAATTGATATTTCACAATGTTAAACCCTTCAAATAATGAACAACTGAAACTAAAACACATTTTTTAAAGGTATTGATTATTCTCGTTCGTGGGGATGTATGTGCTTTCGAATGGAAAAATCTGAGATTGGATTTCTATCGCCTTTTTGACCACATGCATGCAGAAAGTAAACCAATTTGATAATTTTTAAACACTTATATAAACCAAGTAAAATTGAGTTTTAACGTCAAATGGAAATTAGTTATCGAGATTACCATTATAAAACTTGTAGTTTTAACCATTTCCACCTTACATGTCAAATATTAGGGGATTTGAAACTTTGAAATTTTCAAGTGAAATTTCAACTTTGGAAATTGACCAATTTTGACCATAAAATTAAAAAATTTTAAATTGGCTAATATATTACATGCATGTTGGGATTGGCTAAGAGTTGAGGTTTCACAATGTTAACCCTTAAAATAATGAACAAACGATACTAAAAGAAATTTCTAAAAGGTTTTGATTATTCTTGATAGTGGGAATGTATGTGCTTGGAATACAAAAATCGTAGCTTGGAAGTGTAACCGTTTGTCATGACATGCATGCGAGAAAGTAACCTAATTTGACAATTTTACAACACAAATCAGAAATCATATAAAATTGAGTTTTAACGTTATTTGAACATTATTTTCCGGGGTTACCTTAATAAAACATGAACTTTTCGTCATTTCCAACATTCATGTCAAATATTAAGCGGATATTAAAACTTTGAAATTTTTATGACAAAATAGCTCATTTCCATATGTTAACACCTTTGGAAATTTACCAATTTTGACATGAAAATTAAATTTTATCAAATTGGCTAATATTTTACATGCATGTTGGGAATGGCTAAGAATTGATATTTCACAATGTTAAACCCTTGAAATAATGAACAACTGAAACTAAAACACATTTTTTAAAGGTATTGATTATTCTCGTTCGTGGGGATGTATGTGCTTTCGAATGGAAAAATCCGAGATTGGATTTCTAGTGCCTTTTTCACCACATGCATGCGAAAAGTAAACCAATTTGATAATTTTCAAACACTAATATAAAACAAAGTAAAATTGAGTTTTAACGTCATAAGGAAATTAGTTATCGAGATTACCATTATAAAACTTGTACTTTTAACCTTTTCCACCTTGCATGTCCAATATTAGGAGATTTGAAACTTTGAAATTTTCAAGTGAAATTGCCGCTTTGGAAATTGACCACTTTTGACCATAAAATCAAATCATTTCAAATTGGCTAAAATTTAACATGCATGTTGGGAATGGCTAAGAGTTGAGGTTACACAACATTAACACTTAAAATAATGAACAAATGATACTAAAATAAATTTTTAAAATGTTTTGATTGTTCTTGATAGTGGGAATGTATGTGCTTGGAATACAAAAATCGTAGCTTGGAAGTGTAACCGTTTCTCATGTCATGCATGCAGAAAGTAACCTATATTGACAATTTTACAACACAAATCAGAAATCATATAAAATTGAGTTTTAACGTCATTTGAACATTATTTTCCGGGGTTACCTTAATAAAACATGAACTTTTCGTCATTTCCAACATTCATGTCAAATATTAGGCGGATATTAAAACTTTGAAATTTTTATGACAAAATAGCTCATTTCCATATGTTAACACCTTTGGAAATTTACCAATTTTGACATGAAAATTAAATTTTATCAAATTGGCTAATATTTTACATGCATGTTGGGAATGGCTAATAATTGATATTTCACAATGTTAAACCCTTGAAATAATGTACAACCGGAACTAAAACATATTTTTTAAAGGTATTGATTATCTTTGTTCGTGGGTATGTATGTGCTTTCGAATGGAAAAATCTGAGATTGGATTTCTAGTGCCTTTTTCACCACATGCATGCAGAAAGTAAACCAATTTGATAATTTTCAAACACTAATATAAAAAAAAGTAAAATTGAGTTTTAACGTCATATGGAAATTAGTTATCGAGATTACCATTATAAAACTTGTACTTTTAACCTTTTCCACCTTGCATGTCCAATATTAGGAGATTTGAAACTTTGAAATTTTTATGTGAAATTGCCGCTTTGGAAATTGACCACTTTTGACCATATAATCAAAACATTTCAAATTGGCTAATATTTTACATGCATGTTGGGAATGGCTAAGAGTTAAGGTTACACAACATTAACACTTAAAATAATGAACAAATGATACTAAAATAAATTTTTAAAAGGTTTTGATTGTTCTTGATAGTGGGAATGTATGTGCTTCAAATAAAAAAATATTTGCTTAGATTTCTAACTATTTCTTATGACATGCATGTAGAACGTAACCTAATTTGACAATTTTCCAACACTAATTAGAAATCATGTAAAATTGAGTTTTAACTTCATTAGAACATTATTTTCCGGGGTTACCTTAATAAAACATGAACTTTTAGTCATATCCAACATTCATGTCAAATATTAGGCGGATCTTAAAACTTTGAAATTTTTATGACAAAATAGCTCATTTCCATATGTTAACACCTTTGGAAATTTACCAATTTTGACATGAAAATTAAATTTTATCAAATTGGCTAATATTTTACATGCATGTTGGGAATGGCTAAGAATTGATATTTCACAATGTTAAACCCTTGAAATAATGAACAACTGAAACTAAAACACATTTTTTAAAGGTATTGATTATTCTCGTTCGTGGGGATGTATGTGCTTTCGAATGGAAAAATCTGAGATTGGATTTCTAGTGCCTTTTTCACCACATGCATGCAGAAAGTAAACCAATTTGATAATTTTCAAACACTAATATAAAACAAAGTAAAATTGAGTTTTAACGTCATAAGGAAATTAGTTATCGAGATTACCATTATAAAACTTGTACTTTTAACCTTTTCCACCTTGCATGTCCAATATTAGGAGATTTGAAACTTTGAAATTTTCATGTGAAATTGCCGCTTTGGAAATTGACCACTTTTGACCATAAAATCAAATCATTTCAAATTGGCTAAAATTTTACATGCATGTTGGGAATGGCTAAGAGTTGAGGTTACACAACATTAACACTTAAAATAATGAACAAATGATACTAAAATAAATTTTTAAAATGTTTTGATTGTTCTTGATAGTGGGAATGTATGTGCTTGGAATACAAAAATCGTAGCTTGGAAGTGTAACCGTTTCTCATGTCATGCATGCGAAAGTAACCTATATTGACAATTTTACAACACAAATCGAAATCATATAAAATTGAGTTTTAACGTCATTTGAACATTATTTTCCGGGGTTACCTTAATAAAACATGAACTTTTCGTCATTTCCAACATTCATGTCAAATATTAGGCGGATATTAAAACTTTGAAATTTTTATGACAAAATAGCTCATTTCCATATGTTAACACCTTTGGAAATTTACCAATTTTGACATGAAAATTAAATTTTATCAAATTGGCTAATATTTTACATGCATGCTGGGAATGGCTAATAATTGATATTTCACAATGTTAAACCCTTGAAATAATGTACAACTGGAACTAAAACATATTTTTTAAAGGTATTGATTATCTTTGTTCGTGGGTATGTATGTGCTTTCGAATGGAAAAATCTGAGATTGGATTTCTAGTGCCTTTTTCACCACATGCATGCGAAAAGTAAACCAATTTGATAATTTTTAAACACTAATATAAACCAAGTAAAATTGAGTTTTAACGTCATATGGAAATTAGTTATCGAGATTACCATTATAAAACTTGTACGTTTAACCTTTTCCACCTTGCATGTCCAATATTAGGAGATTTGAAACTTTGAAATTTTTATGTGAAATTGCCGCTTTGGAAATTGACCACTTTTGACCATATAATCAAAACATTTCAAATTGGCTAATATTTTACATGCATGTTGGGAATGGCTAAGAGTTAAGGTTACACAACATTAACACTTAAAATAATGAACAAATGATACTAAAATAAATTTTTAAAAGGTTTTGATTGTTCTTGATAGTGGGAATGTATGTGCTTCAAATAAAAAAATATTTGCTTAGATTTCTAACTATTTCTTATGACATGCATGTAGAACGTAACCTAATTTGACAATTTTCCAACACTAATTAGAAATCATGTAAAATTGAGTTTTAACTTCATTAGAACATTATTTTCCAGGGCTACCTTAATAAAACATGAACTTTTAGTCTCATCCAACATTCATGTCAAATATTAGGCGGATCTTAAAACTTTGAAATTTTTATGACAAAATAGCTCATTTCCATATGTTAACACCTTTGGAAATTTACCAATTTTGACATGAAAATTAAATTTTATCAAATTGGCTAATATTTTACATGCATGTTTGGAATGGCTAAGAATTGATATTTCACAATGTTAAACCCTTGAAATAATGAACAACCGAAACTAAAACACATTTTTTAAAGGTATTGATTATTCTCGTTCGTGGGGATGTATGTGCTTTCGAATGGAAAAATCCGAGATTGGATTTCTATCGCCTTTTTGACCACATGCATGCGAAAGTAAACCAATTTGATAATTTTTAAACACTAATATAAACCAAGTAAAATTGAGTTTTAACGTCATATGGAAATTAGTTATCGAGATTACCATTATAAAACTTGTACTTTTAACCATTTCCACCTTACATGTCAAATATTAGGGGATTTGAAACTTTGAAATTTTCACGTGAAATTTCAACTTTGGAAATTGACCAATTTTGACCATAAAATTAAAAAAATTTAAATTGGCTAATATATTACATGCATGTTGGGCTTGGCTAAGAGTTGAGGTTTCACAATGTTAACCCTTAAAATAATGAACAAACGATACTAAAAGAAATTTCTAAAAGGTTTTGATTATTCTTGATAGTGGGAATGTATGTGCTTGTAATACAAAAATCGTAGCTTGGAAGTGTAACCGTTTCTCATGACATGCATGCGAGAAAGTAACCTAAATTGACAATTTTACAACACAAATCGAAATCATATAAAATTGAGTTTTAACGTTATTTGAACATTATTTTCCGGGGTTACCTTAATAAAACATGAACTTTTCGTCATTTCCAACATTCATGTCAAATATTCGGCGGATATTAAAATTTGAAATTTTTATGACAAAATAGCTCATTTCCATATGTTAACACCTTTGGAAATTTACCAATTTTGACATGAAAATAAATTTTATCAAATGGCTAATATTTAAGCATTGAATAAATGTAAAAAAAATCTAGCTTGAAGTGTAACGTTTCTCATGTCATGCATGCGTAAAGTAACCTATTTTGACAATTTTACAACACAAATCGAAATCATATAAAATTGAGTTTTAACGTTATTTGAACATTATTTTCCGGGGTTACCTTAATAAAACATGAACTTTTCGTCATTTCCAACATTCATGTCAAATATTAGGCGGATATTAAAATTTGAAATTTTTATGACAAAATAGCTCATTTCCATATGTTAACACCTTTGGAAATTTACCAATTTTGACATGAAAATTAAATTTTATCAAATTGGCTAATATTTTACATGCATGCTGGGAATGGCTAAGAATTGATATTTCACAATGTTAAACCCTTGAAATAATGAACAACCGAAACTAAAACACATTTTTTAAAGGTATTGATTATTCTCGTTCGTGGGGATGTATGTGCTTTCGAATGGAAAAATCTGAGATTGGATTTCTAGTGCCTTTTTCACCACATGCATGCAGAAAGTAAACCAATTTGATAATTTTCAAAGACTAATATAAAACAAAGTAAAATTGAGTTTTAACGTCATAGGGAAATTAGTTATCGAGATTACCATTATAAAACTTGTACTTTTAACCTTTTCCACCTTGCATGTCCAATATTAGGAGATTTGAAACTTTGAAATTTTCATGTGAAATTGCCGCTTTGGAAACTGACCACTTTTGACCATAAAATCAAATCATTTCAAATTGGCTAATATTTTACATGCATGTTGGGAATGGCTAAGAGTTGAGGTTACACAACATTCACACTTAAAATAATGAACAAATGATACTAAAATAAATTTTTAAAAGGTTTTGATTGTTCTTGATAGTGGGAATGTATGTGTTTGGAATACAAAAATCGTAGCTTGGAAGTGTAACCGTTTCTCATGACATGCATGCGAGAAAGTAACTTAATTTGACAATTTTACAACACAAATCGAAATCATATAAAATTGAGTTTTAACGTTATTTGAACATTATTTTCCGGGTTACCTTAATAAAACATGAACTTTTCGTCATTTCCAACATTCATGTCAAATATTAAGCGGATATTAAAACTTTGAAGTTTTTATGACAAAATAGCTCATTTCCATATGTTAACACCTTTGGAAATTTACCAATTTTGACATGAAAATTAAATTTTATCAAATTGGCTAATATTTTACATGCATGTTGGGAATGGCTAAGAATTGATATTTCACAATGTTAAACCCTTCAAATAATGAACAACCGAAACTAAAACACATTTTTTAAAGGTATTGATTATTCTCGTTCGTGGGGATGTATGTGCTTTCGAATGGAAAAATCCGAGATTGGATTTCTATCGCCTTTTTGACCACATGCATGCGAAAAGTAAACCAATTTGATAATTTTTAAACACTAATATAAACCAAGTAAAATTGAGTTTTAACGTCAAATGGAAATTAGTTATCGAGATTACCATTATAAAACTTGTACTTTTAACCATTTCCACCTTACATGTCAAATATTAGGGGATTTGAAACTTTGAAATTTTCACGTGAAATTTCAACTTTGGAAATTGACCAATTTTGACCATAAAATTAAAAAATTTTAAATTGGCTAATATATTACATGCATGTTGGGATTGGCTAAGAGTTGAGGTTTCACAATGTTAACCCTTAAAATAATGAACAAACGATACTAAAAGAAATTTCTAAAAGGTTTTGATTATTCTTGATAGTGGGAATGTATGTGCTTGGAATACAAAAATCGTAGCTTGGAAGTGTAACCGTTTGGCATGACATGCATGCGAAAGTAACCTAATTTGACAATTTTACAACACAAATCGAAATCATATAAAATTGAGTTTTAACGTTATTTGAACATTATTTTCCGGGTTACCTTAATAAAACATGAACTTTTCGTCATTTCCAACATTCATGTCAAATATTAAGCGGATATTAAAACTTTGAAATTTTTATGACAAAATAGCTCATTTCCATATGTTAACACCTTTGGAAATTTACCAATTTTGACATGAAAATTAAATTTTATCAAATTGGCTAATATTTTACATGCATGTTGGGAATGGCTAAGAATTGATATTTCACAATGTTAAAACCTTGAAATAATGAACAACTGAAACTAAAACACATTTTTTAAAGGTATTGATTATTCTCGTTCGTGGGGATGTATGTGCTTTCGAATGGAAAAATCTGAGATTGGATTTCTAGTGCCTTTTTCACCACATGCATGCGAAAAGTAAACCAATTTGATAATTTTCAAACACTAATATAAAAAAAAGTAAAATTGAGTTTTAACGTCATAAGGAAATTAGTTATCGAGATTACCATTATAAAACTTGTACTTTTAACCTTTTCCACCTTGCATGTCCAATATTAGGAGATTTGAAACTTTGAAATTTTTATGTGAAATTGCCGCTTTGGAAATTGACCACTTTTGACCATATAATCAAAACATTTCAAATTGGCTAATATTTTACATGCATGTTGGGAATGGCTAAGAGTTAAGGTTACACAACATTAACACTTAAAATACTGAACAAATGATACTAAAATAAATTTTTAAAAGGTTTTGATTGTTCTTGATAGTGGGAATGTATGTGCTTCAAATAAAAAAATATTTGCTTAGATTTCTAACTATTTCTTATGACATGCATGTAGAACGTAACCTAATTTGACAATTTTCCAACACTAATTAGAAATCATGTAAAATTGAGTTTTAACTTCATTAGAACATTATTTTCCGGGGTTACCTTAATAAAACATGAACTTTTAGTCATATCCAACATTCATGTCAAATATTAGGCGGATCTTAAAACTTTGAAATTTTTATTACAAAATAGCTCATTTCCATATGTTAACACCTTTGGAAATTTACCAATTTTGACATGAAAATTAAATTTTATCAAATTGGCTAATATTTTACATGCATGTTGGGAATGGCTAAGAATTGATATTTCACAATGTTAAACCCTTCAAATAATGAACAACCGAAACTAAAACACATTTTTTAAAGGTATTGATTATTCTCGTTCGTGGGGATGTATGTGCTTTCGAATGGAAAAATCGAGATTGGATTTCTATCGCCTTTTTGACCACATGCATGCGAGAAAGTAAACCAATTTGATAATTTTTAAACACTTATATAAACCAAGTAAAATTGAGTTTTAACGTCAAATGGAAATTAGTTATCGAGATTACCATTATAAAACTTGTACTTTTAACCATTTCCACCTTACATGTCAAATATTAGGGGATTTGAAACTTTGAAATTTTCACGTGAAATTTCAACTTTGGAAATTGACCAATTTTGACCATAAAATTAAAAAATTTTAAATTGGCTAATATATTACATGCATGTTGGGATTGGCTAAGAGTTGAGGTTTCACAATGTTAACCCTTAAAATAATGAACAAACGATACTAAAAGAAATTTCTAAAAGGTTTTGATTATTCTTGATAGTGGGAATGTATGTGCTTGGAATACAAAAATCGTAGCTTGGAAGTGTAACCGTTTGTCATGACATGCATGCGAAAAGTAACCTAATTTGACAATTTTACAACACAAATCAGAAATCATATAAAATTGAGTTTTAACGTTATTTGAACATTATTTTCCGGGGTTACCTTAATAAAACATGAACTTTTCGTCATTTCCAACATTCATGTCAAATATTAAGCGGATATTAAAACTTTGAAATTTTTATGACAAAATAGCTCATTTCCATATGTTAACACCTTTGGAAATTTACCAATTTTGACATGAAAATTAAATTTTATCAAATTGGCTAATATTTTACATGCATGTTGGGAATGGCTAAGAATTGATATTTCACAATGTTAAACCCTTGAAATAATGAACAACTGAAACTAAAACACATTTTTTAAAGGTATTGATTATTCTCGTTCGTGGGGATGTATGTGCTTTCGAATGGAAAAATCCGAGATTGGATTTCTAGTGCCTTTTTCACCACATGCATGCGAAAAAGTAAACCAATTTGATAATTTTCAAACACTAATATAAAACAAAGTAAAATTGAGTTTTAACGTCATAAGGAAATTAGTTATCGAGATTACCATTATAAAACTTGTACTTTTAACCTTTTCCACCTTGCATGTCCAATATTAGGAGATTTGAAACTTTGAAATTTTCATGTGAAATTGCCGCTTTGGAAATTGACCACTTTTGACCATATAATCAAAACATTTCAAATTGGCTAATATTTTACATGCATGTTGGGAATGGCTAAGAGTTGAGGTTACACAACATTAACACTTAAAATAATGAACAAATGATACTAAAATAAATTTTTAAAAGGTTTTGATTGTTCTTGATAGTGGGAATGTATGTGCTTCAAATAAAAAAATATCGTTGCTTAGATTTCTAACTATTTCTCATGACATGCATGTAGAAAGTAACCTAATTTGACAATTTTACAACACAAATCGAGAAATCATATAAAATTGAGTTTTAACGTTCATTTGAACATTATTTTCCGGGGTTACCTTAATAAAACATGAACTTTTCGTCATTTCCAACATTCATGTCAAATATTAGGCGGATATTAAAACTTTGAAATTTTTATGACAAAATAGCTCATTTCCATATGTTAACACCTTTGGAAATTTACCAATTTTGACATGAAAATTAAATTTTATCAAATTGGCTAATATTTTACATGCATGTTGGGAATGGCTAAGAATTGATATTTCACAATGTTAAACCCTTCAAATAATGAACAACTGAAACTAAAACACATTTTTTAAAGGTATTGATTATTCTCGTTCGTGGGGATGTATGTGCTTTCGAATGGAAAAATCTGAGATTGGATTTCTATCGCCTTTTTGACCACATGCATGCGAAAAGTAAACCAATTTGATAATTTTCAAACACTAATATAAAACAAAGTAAAATTGAGTTTTAACGTCAAATGGAAATTAGTTATCGAGATTACCATTATAAAACTTGTACTTTTAACCATTTCCACCTTACATGTCAAATATTAGGGGATTTGAAACTTTGAAATTTTCACGTGAAATTTCAACTTTGGAAATTGACCAATTTTGACCATAAAATTAAAAAATTTTAAATTGGCTAATATATTACATGCATGTTGGGATTGGCTAAGAGTTGAGGTTTCACAATGTTAACCCTTAAAATAATGAACAAACGATACTAAAAGAAATTTCTAAAAGGTTTTGATTATTCTTGATAGTGGGAATGTATGTGCTTGGAATACAAAAATCGTAGCTTGGAAGTGTAACCGTTTGTCATGACATGCATGCAGAAAGTAACCTAATTTGACAATTTTACAACACAAATCAGAAATCATATAAAATTGAGTTTTAACGTTATTTGAACATTATTTTCCGGGGTTACCTTAATAAAACATGAACTTTTCGTCATTTCCAACATTCATGTCAAATATTAAGCGGATATTAAAACTTTGAAATTTTTATGACAAAATAGCTCATTTCCATATGTTAACACCTTTGGAAATTTACCAATTTTGACATGAAAATTAAATTTTATCAAATTGGCTAATATTTTACATGCATGTTGGGAATGGCTAAGAATTGATATTTCACAATGTTAAACCCTTGAAATAATGAACAACTGAAACTAAAACACATTTTTTAAAGGTATTGATTATTCTCGTTCGTGGGGATGTATGTGCTTTCGAATGGAAAAATCTGAGATTGGATTTCTAGTGCCTTTTTCACCACATGCATGCAAAAAGTAAACCAATTTGATAATTTTCAAACACTAATATAAAACAAAGTAAAATTGAGTTTTAACGTCATAAGGAAATTAGTTATCGAGATTACCATTATAAAACTTGTACTTTTAACCTTTTCCACCTTGCATGTCCAATATTAGGAGATTTGAAACTTTGAAATTTTCATGTGAAATTGCCGCTTTGGAAATTGACCACTTTTGACCATATAATCAAAACATTTCAAATTGGCTAATATTTTACATGCATGTTGGGAATGGCTAAGAGTTGAGGTTACACAACATTAACACTTAAAATAATGAACAAATGATACTAAAATAAATTTTTAAAAGGTTTTGATTGTTCTTGATAGTGGGAATGTATGTGCTTGGAATACAAAAATATTTGCTTGGATTTCTAACTGTTTCTCATGACATGCATGTAGAAAGTAACCTAATTTGACAATTTTACAACACTAATCAGAAATCATATAAAATTGAGTTTTAACGTTATTTGAACATTATTTTCCGGGTTACCTTAATAAAACATGAACTTTTAGTCATATCCAACATTCATGTCAAATATTAAGCGGATATTAAAACTTTGAAATTTTTATGACAAAATAGCTCATTTCCATATGTTAACACCTTTGGAAATTTACCAATTTTGACATGAAAATTAAATTTTATCAAATTGGCTAATATTTTACATGCATGTTGGGAATGGCTAAGAATTGATATTTCACAATGTTAAACCCTTGAAATAATGAACAACTGAAACTAAAACACATTTTTTAAAGGTATTGATTATTCTCGTTCGTGGGGATGTATGTGCTTTCGAATGGAAAAATCCGAGATTGGATTTCTAGTGCCTTTTTCACCACATGCATGCGAAAGTAAACCAATTTGATAATTTTCAAACACTAATATAAAACAAAGTAAAATTGAGTTTTAACGTCATAAGGAAATTAGTTATCGAGATTACCATTATAAAACTTGTACTTTTAACCTTTTCCACCTTGCATGTCCAATATTAGGAGATTTGAAACTTTGAAATTTTCAAGTGAAATTGCCGCTTTGGAAATTGACCACTTTTGACCATAAAATCAAATCATTTCAAATTGGCTAAAATTTTACATGCATGTTGGGAATGGCTAAGAGTTGAGGTTACACAACATTAACACTTAAAATAATGAACAAATGATACTAAAATAAATTTTTAAAATGTTTTGATTGTTCTTGATAGTGGGAATGTATGTGCTTGGAATACAAAAATCGTAGCTTGGAAGTGTAACCGTTTCTCATGTCATGCATGCGAGAAAGTAACCTATATTGACAATTTTACAACACAAATCGAAATCATATAAAATTGAGTTTTAACGTCATTTGAACATTATTTTCCGGGGTTACCTTAATAAAACATGAACTTTTCGTCATTTCCAACATTCATGTCAAATATTAGGCGGATATTAAAACTTTGAAATTTTTATGACAAAATAGCTCATTTCCATATGTTAACACCTTTGGAAATTTACCAATTTTGACATGAAAATTAAATTTTATCAAATTGGCTAATATTTTACATGCATGTTTGGGAATGGCTAATAATTGATATTTCACAATGTTAAACCCTTGAAATAATGTACAACTGGAACTAAAACATATTTTTTAAAGGTATTGATTATCTTTGTTCGTGGGTATGTATGTGCTTTCGAATGGAAAAATCTGAGATTGGATTTCTAGTGCCTTTTTCACCACATGCATGCGAAAGTAAACCAATTTGATAATTTTCAAACACTAATATAAAAAAAGTAAAATTGAGTTTTAACGTCATATGGAAATTAGTTATCGAGATTACCATTATAAAACTTGTACTTTTAACCTTTTCCACCTTGCATGTCCAATATTAGGAGATTTGAAACTTTGAAATTTTTATGTGAAATTGCCGCTTTGGAAATTGACCACTTTTGACCATATAATCAAAACATTTCAAATTGGCTAATATTTTACATGCATGTTGGGAATGGCTAAGAGTTAAGGTTACACAACATTAACACTTAAAATAATGAACAAATGATACTAAAATAAATTTTTAAAAGGTTTTGATTGTTCTTGATAGTGGGAATGTATGTGCTTCAAATAAAAAAATATTTGCTTAGATTTCTAACTATTTCTTATGACATGCATGTAGAACGTAACCTAATTTGACAATTTTCCAACACTAATTAGAAATCATGTAAAATTGAGTTTTAACTTCATTAGAACATTATTTTCCGGGGTTACCTTAATAAAACATGAACTTTTAGTCATATCCAACATTCATGTCAAATATTAGGCGGATCTTAAAACTTTGAAATTTTTATGACAAAATAGCTCATTTCCATATGTTAACACCTTTGGAAATTTACCAATTTTGACATGAAAATTAAATTTTATCAAATTGGCTAATATTTTACATGCATGTTGGGAATGGCTAAGAATTGATATTTCACAATGTTAAACCCTTGAAATAATGAACAACCGAAACTAAAACACATTTTTTAAAGGTATTGATTATTCTCGTTCGTGGGGATGTATGTGCTTTCGAATGGAAAAATCTGAGATTGGATTTCTAGTGCCTTTTTCACCACATGCATGCAGAAAGTAAACCAATTTGATAATTTTCAAACACTAATATAAAACAAAGTAAAATTGAGTTTTAACGTCATAAGGAAATTAGTTATCGAGATTACCATTATAAAACTTGTACTTTTAACCTTTTCCACCTTGCATGTCCAATATTAGGAGATTTGAAACTTTGAAATTTTCATGTGAAATTGCCGCTTTGGAAATTGACCACTTTTGACCATAAAATCAAATCATTTCAAATTGGCTAAAATTTTACATGCATGTTGGGAATGGCTAAGAGTTGAGGTTACACAACATTAACACTTAAAATAATGAACAAATGATACTAAAATAAATTTTTAAAATGTTTTGATTGTTCTTGATAGTGGGAATGTATGTGCTTGGAATACAAAAATCGTAGCTTGGAAGTGTAACCGTTTCTCATGTCATGCATGCGAGAAAGTAACCTATATTGACAATTTTACAACACAAATCGAAATCATATAAAATTGAGTTTTAACGTCATTTGAACATTATTTTCCGGGGTTACCTTAATAAAACATGAACTTTTCGTCATTTCCAACATTCATGTCAAATATTAGGCGGATATTAAAACTTTGAAATTTTTATGACAAAATAGCTCATTTCCATATGTTAACACCTTTGGAAATTTACCAATTTTGACATGAAAATTAAATTTTATCAAATTGGCTAATATTTTACATGCATGCTGGGAATGGCTAATAATTGATATTTCACAATGTTAAACCCTTGAAATAATGTACAACTGGAACTAAAACATATTTTTTAAAGGTATTGATTATCTTTGTTCGTGGGTATGTATGTGCTTTCGAATGGAAAAATCTGAGATTGGATTTCTAGTGCCTTTTTCACCACATGCATGCAGAAAGTAAACCAATTTGATAATTTTCAAACACTAATATAAAAAAAAGTAAAATTGAGTTTTAACGTCATATGGAAATTAGTTATCGAGATTACCATTATAAAACTTGTACGTTTAACCTTTTCCACCTTGCATGTCCAATATTAGGAGATTTGAAACTTTGAAATTTTTATGTGAAATTGCCGCTTTGGAAATTGACCACTTTTGACCATATAATCAAAACATTTCAAATTGGCTAATATTTTACATGCATGTTGGGAATGGCTAAGAGTTAAGGTTACACAACATTAACACTTAAAATAATGAACAAATGATACTAAAATAAATTTTTAAAAGGTTTTGATTGTTCTTGATAGTGGGAATGTATGTGCTTCAAATAAAAAAATATTTGCTTAGATTTCTAACTATTTCTTATGACATGCATGTAGAACGTAACCTAATTTGACAATTTTCCAACACTAATTAGAAATCATGTAAAATTGAGTTTTAACTTCATTAGAACATTATTTTCCGGGGTTACCTTAATAAAACATGAACTTTTAGTCATATCCAACATTCATGTCAAATATTAGGCGGATCTTAAAACTTTGAAATTTTTATGACAAAATAGCTCATTTCCATATGTTAACACCTTTGGAAATTTACCAATTTTGACATGAAAATTAAATTTTATCAAATTGGCTAATATTTTACATGCATGTTGGGAATGGCTAAGAATTGATATTTCACAATGTTAAACCCTTGAAATAATGAACAACTGAAACTAAAACACATTTTTTAAAGGTATTGATTATTCTCGTTCGTGGGGATGTATGTGCTTTCGAATGGAAAAATCCGAGATTGGATTTCTAGTGCCTTTTTCACCACATGCATGCGAAAAGTAAACCAATTTGATAATTTTCAAACACTAATATAAAACAAAGTAAAATTGAGTTTTAACGTCATAAGGAAATTAGTTATCGAGATTACCATTATAAAACTTGTACTTTTAACCTTTTCCACCTTGCATGTCCAATATTAGGAGATTTGAAACTTTGAAATTTTCATGTGAAATTGCCGCTTTGGAAATTGACCACTTTTGACCATAAAATCAAATCATTTCAAATTGGCTAAAATTTTACATGCATGTTGGGAATGGCTAAGAGTTGAGGTTACACAACATTAACACTTAAAATAATGAACAAATGATACTAAAATAAATTTTTAAAATGTTTTGATTGTTCTTGATAGTGGGAATGTATGTGCTTGGAATACAAAAATCGTAGCTTGGAAGTGTAACCGTTTCTCATGTCATGCATGCGAAAGTAACCTATATTGACAATTTTACAACACAAATCGAAATCATATAAAATTGAGTTTTAACGTCATTTGAACATTATTTTCCGGGGTTACCTTAATAAAACATGAACTTTTCGTCATTTCCAACATTCATGTCAAATATTAGGCGGATATTAAAACTTTGAAATTTTTATGACAAAATAGCTCATTTCCATATGTTAACACCTTTGGAAATTTACCAATTTTGACATGAAAATTAAATTTTATCAAATTGGCTAATATTTTACATGCATCTTGGGAATGGCTAATAATTGATATTTCACAATGTTAAACCCTTGAAATAATGAACAACTGAAACTAAAACATATTTTTTAAAGGTATTGATTATTTTTGTTCGTGGGGATGTATGTGCTTTCGAATGGAAAAATCCGAGATTGGATTTCTAGTGCCTTTTTCACCACATGCATGCGAAAAGTAAACCAATTTGATAATTTTCAAACACTAATATAAAAAAAAGTAAAATTGAGTTTTAACGTCATATGGAAATTAGTTATCGAGATTACCATTATAAAACTTGTACGTTTAACCTTTTCCACCTTGCATGTCCAATATTAGGAGATTTGAAACTTTGAAATTTTTATGTGAAATTGCCGCTTTGGAAATTGACCACTTTTGACCATATAATCAAAACATTTCAAATTGGCTAATATTTTACATGCATGTTGGGAATGGCTAAGAGTTAAGGTTACACAACATTAACACTTAAAATAATGAACAAATGATACTAAAATAAATTTTTAAAAGGTTTTGATTGTTCTTGATAGTGGGAATGTATGTGCTTCAAATAAAAAAATATTTGCTTAGATTTCTAACTATTTCTTATGACATGCATGTAGAACGTAACCTAATTTGACAATTTTCCAACACTAATTAGAAATCATGTAAAATTGAGTTTTAACTTCATTAGAACATTATTTTCCGGGGTTACCTTAATAAAACATGAACTTTTAGTCATTTCCAACATTCATGTCAAATATTAGGCGGATCTTAAAACTTTGAAATTTTTATGACAAAATAGCTCATTTCCATATGTTAACACCTTTGGAAATTTACCAATTTTGACATGAAAATTAAATTTTATCAAATTGGCTAATATTTTACATGCATGTTGGGAATGGCTAAGAATTGATATTTCACAATGTTAAACCCTTGAAATAATGAACAACTGAAACTAAAACACATTTTTTAAAGGTATTGATTATTCTCGTTCGTGGGGATGTATGTGCTTTCGAATGGAAAAATGTAAGATTGGATTTCTAGTGCCTTTTTCACCACATGCATGCGAAAGTAAACCAATTTCATAATTTTCAAACACTAATATAAAACAAAGTAAAATTGAGTTTTAACGTCATATGGAAATTAGTTATCGAGATTACCATTATAAAACTTGTACTTTTAACCTTTTCCACCTTGCATGTCAAATATTAGGGGATTTGAAACTTTGAAATTTTCATGTGAAATTTCCACTTTGGAAATTGACCACTTTTGACCATAAAATTAAAACATTTCAAATTGGCTAAAATTTTACATGCATGTTGGGAATGGCTAAGAGTTGAGGTTACACAACATTAACACTTAAAATAATGAACAAATGATACTAAAATAAATTTTTAAAAGGTTTTGATTGTTCTTGATAGTGGGAATGTATGTGCTTGGAATACAAAAATCGCAGCTTGGAAGTGTAACCGTTTCTCATGTCATGCATGCAGAAAGTAACCTATATTGACAATTTTACAACACAAATCAGAAATCATATAAAATTGAGTTTTAACGTCATTTGAACATTATTTTCCGGGGTTACCTTAATAAAACATGAACTTTTCGTCATTTCCAACATTCATGTCAAATATTAGGCGGATATTAAAACTTTGAAATTTTTATGACAAAATAGCTCATTTCCATATGTTAACACCTTTGGAAATTTACCAATTTTGACATGAAAATTAAATTTTATCAAATTGGCTAATATTTTACATGCATGTTGGGAATGGCTAAGAATTGATATTTCACAATGTTAAACCCTTGAAATAATGAACAACTGAAACTAAAACATATTTTATAAAGGTATTGATTATTCTTGTTCGTCGGGATGTATGTGCTTTCGAATGGAAAAATCAGAGATTGGATTTCTAGCGCCTTTTTCACCACATGCATGCAGAAAGTAAACCAATTTGATAATTTTTAAACACTAATATAAACCAAGTAAAATTGAGTTTTAACGTCAAATGGAAATTAGTTATCGAGATTACCATTATAAAACTTGTACTTTTAACCTTTTCCACCTTGCATGTCCAATATTAGGAGATTTGAAACTTTGAAATTTTTATGTGAAATTGCCGCTTTGGAAATTGACCACTTTTGACCATATAATCAAAACATTTCAAATTGGCTAATATTTTACATGCATGTTGGGAATGGCTAAGAGTTGAGGTTACACAACATTAACACTTAAAATAATGAACAAATGATACTAAAATAAATTTTTAAAAGGTTTTGATTGTTCTTGATAGTGGGAATGTATGTGCTTGAAATAAAAAAATATTTGCTTAGATTTCTAACTATTTCTTATGACATGCATGTAGAACGTAACCTAATTTGACAATTTTCCAACACTAATTAGAAATCATGTAAAATTGAGTTTTAACTTCATTAGAACATTATTTTCCGGGGTTACCTTAATAAAACATGAACTTTTAGTCATTTCCAACATTCATGTCAAATATTAGGCGGATCTTAAAACTTTGAAATTTTTATGACAAAATAGCTCATTTCCATATGTTAACACCTTTGGAAATTTACCAATTTTGACATGAAAATTAAATTTTATCAAATTGGCTAATATTTTACATGCATGTTGGGAATGGCTAAGAATTGATATTTCACAATGTTAAACCCTTGAAAAAATGAACAACTGAAACTAAAACACATTTTTTATAGGTATTGATTATTCTTTGTTCGTGGGGATGTATGTGCTTTCGAATGGAAAAATGTAAGATTGGATTTCTAACGCCTTTTTCACCACATGCATGCGAGAAAGTAAACCAATTTGATAATTTTCAAACACTAATATAAAACAAAGTAAAATTGAGTTTTAACGTCATATGGAAATTAGTTATCGAGATTACCATTATAAAACTTGTACTTTTAACCATTTCCACCTTGCATGTCAAATATTAGGAGATTTGAAACTTTGAAATTTTCAAGTGAAATTTCCACTTTGGAAATTGACCAATTTTGACCATAAAATCAAAAAAATTTCAAATTGGCTAATATATTACATGCATGTTGGGATTGGCTAAGAGTTGAGGTTTCACAACGTTAACCCTTAAAATAATGAACAAATGATACTAAAAGAAATTTCTAAAAGGTTTTGATTATTCTTGATAGTGGGAATGTATGTACTTGGAATACAAAAATCGTAGCTTGAAAGTGTAACCGTTTCTGATGACATGCATGCAAAAAGTAACCTAATTTGACAATTTTACAATACAAATAAGAAATCATATAGAATTGAGTTTTAACGTCATTTGAACATTATTTTCTGGGGTTATGTTAATAAAACATGAACTTTTCGTCATTTCCAACATTCATGTCAAATATTAGGCGGATATTAAAACTTTTGAAATTTTTATGACAAAATAGCTCATTTCCATATGTTAACACCTTTGGAAATTTACCAATTTTGACATGAAAATTAAATTTTATCAAATTAGCTAATATTTTACATGCATGTTGGGAATGGCTAAGAATTGATATTTCACAATGTTAAACCCTTGAAAAAATGAACAACCGAAACTAAAACATATTTTTTAAAGGTATTGATTATTCTTGTTCGTGGGGATGTATATGCTTTCGAATGGAAAAATCTAAGATTGGATTTCTAACGCCTTTTTCACCACATGCATGCGGAAAGTAAACCAATTTGATAATTTTCAAACACTAATATAAAACCAAGTAAAATTGAGTTTTAACGTCATATGGAAATTAGTTATCGAGATTACCATTATAAAACTTGTACTTTTAACCATTTCCACCTTGCATGTCAAATATTAGGGGATTTGAAACTTTGAAATTTTCAAGTGAAATTTCCACTTTGGAAATTGACTAATTTTGACCATAAAATTAAAAAAATTTTTAAATTGGCTAATATATTATATGCATGTTGGGATTTGCTAAGAGTTGAGGTTTCACAATGTTAACCCTTAAAATAATGAACAAACGATACTAAAAGAAATTTCTAAAAGGTTTTGATTATTCTTGATAGTGGGAATGTATGTGCTTGGAATACAAAAATCGTAGCTTGGAAGTGTAACCGTTTCTCATGTCATGCATGCGAAAAGTAACCTAATTTGACAATTTTACAACACAAATCGAAATCATATAAAATTGAGTTTTAACGTCATTTGAACATTATTTTCCGGGGTTACCTTAATAAAACATGAACTTTTCGTCATTTCCAACATTCATGTCAAATATTAGGCGGATATTAAAACTTTGAAATTTTTATGACAAAATAGCTCATTTCCATATGTTAACACCTTTGGAAATTTACCAATTTTGACATGAAAATTAAATTTTATCAAATTGGCTAATATTTTACATGCATGCTTGGGAATGGCTAAGAATTGATATTTCACAATGTTAAACCCTTGAAATAATGTACAACTGGAACTAAAACATATTTTTTAAAGGTATTGATTATCTTTGTTCGTGGGTATGTATGTGCTTTCGAATGGAAAAATCTGAGATTGGATTTCTAGTGCCTTTTTCACCACATGCATGCGAGAAAGTAAACCAATTTGATAATTTTCAAACACTAATATAAAACAAAGTAAAATTGAGTTTTAACGTCATATGGAAATTAGTTATCGAGATTACCATTATAAAACTTGTACTTTTAACCTTTTCCACCTTGCATGTCCAATATTAGGAGATTTGAAACTTTGAAATTTTTATGTGAAATTGCCGCTTTGGAAATTGACCACTTTTGACCATATAATCAAAACATTTCAAATTGGCTAATATTTTACATGCATGTTGGGAATGGCTAAGAGTTGAGGTTACACAACATTAACACTTAAAATAATGAACAAATGATACTAAAATAAATTTTTAAAAGGTTTTGATTGTTCTTGATAGTGGGAATGTATGTGCTTCAAATAAAAAAATATTTGCTTAGATTTCTAACTATTTCTTATGACATGCATGTAGAACGTTACCTAATTTGACAATTTTCCAACACTAATTAGAAATCATGTAAAATTGAGTTTTAACTTCATTAGAACATTATTTTCCGGGGTTACCTTAATAAAACATGAACTTTTAGTCATTTCCAACATTCATGTCAAATATTAGGCGGATCTTAAAACTTTGAAATTTTTATGACAAAATAGCTCATTTCCATATGTTAACACCTTTGGAAATTTATCAATTTTGACATGAAAATTAAATTTTATCAAATTTGCTAATATTTTACATGCATGCTGGGAATGGCTAAGAATTGATATTTCACAATGTTAAACCCTTGAAAAAATGAACAACTGAAACTAAAACACATTTTTTAAAGGTATTGATTATTCTTGTTCGTGGGGATTTATATGCTTTCGAATGGAAAAATCTAAGATTGGATTTCTAACGCCTTTTTCACCACATGCATGCAGAATGTAAACCAATTTGATAATTTTCAAACACTAATATAAAACCAAGTAAAATTAAGTTTTAACGTCATATGGAAATTAGTTATCGAGATTACCATTATAAAACTTGTACTTTTAACCATTTCCACCTTGCATGTAAAATATTAGGGGATTTGAAACTTTGAAATTTTCACGTGAAATTTCCACTTTGGAAATTGACCAATTTTGACCATAAAATAAAAAAAATTTAAATTTGCTAATATATTATATGCATGTTGGGATTTGCTAAGAGTTGAGGTATCATAATGTTAAGCCTTAAAATAATGAACAAACGATACTAAAAGAAATTTCTAAAAGGTTTTCATTATTCTTGATAGTGGGAATGTATATGCTTGGAATACAAAAATCGTAGCTTGGAAGTGTAACCGTTTCTCATGACATGCATGCGAGAAAGTAACCTAATTTGACAATTTTACAACACAAATCAGAAATCATATAAAATTGAGTTTTAACGTCATTTGTACATTATTTTCCGGGGTTACCTTAATAAAACATGAACTTTTCGTCATTTCCAACATTCATGTCAAATATTAGGCGGATATTAAAACTTTGAAATTTTTATGACAAAATAGCTCATTTCCATATGTTAACACCTTTGGAAATTTACCAATTTTGACATGAAAATTAAATTTTATCAAATTGGCTAATATTTTACATGCATGCTTGGGAATGGCTAAGAATTGATATTTCACAATGTTAAACCCTTGAAATAATGAACAACGTAAACTAAAACACATTTTTTAAAGGTATTGATTATCTCTTGTTCGTGGGTATGTATGTGCTTTCGAATGGAAAAATCGAGATTGGATTTCTAGTGCCTTTTTCACCACATGCATGCGAAAGTAAACCAATTTGATAATTTTCAAACACTAATATAAAACCAAGTAAAATTGAGTTTTAACGTCATATGGAAATTAGTTATCGAGATTACCATTATAAAACTTGTACTTTTAACCATTTCCACCTTGCATGTCAAATATTAGGAGATTTGAAACTTTGAAATTTTTATGTGAAATTTCCACTTTGGAAATTGACCACTTTTGACCATATAAATCAAAACATTTTAAATTGGCTAATATTTTACATGCATGTTGGGATTTGCTAAGAGTTGAGGTTACACAATGTTAACACTTAAAATAATGAACAAATGATACTAAAATAAATTTTTAAAAGGTTTTGATTATTCTTGATAGTGGGAATGTAATGTGCTTGGAATAAAAAAATAGTAGCTTAGATTTCTAACTATTTCTCATGACATGCATGTAGAAAGTAACCTAATTTGACAATTTTACAATACAAATCAGAAATCATATAAAATTGAGTTTTAACGTCATTTGAACATTCTTTTCCGGGATTACCTTAATAAAACATGAACTTTTAGTCATTTCCAACATTCATGTCAAATATTAGGCGGATCTTAAAACTTTGAAATTTTTATGACAAAATAGCTCATTTCCATATGTTAACACCTTTGGAAATTTACCAATTTTGACATGAAAATTAAATTTTATCAAATTGGCTAATATTTTACATGCATGTTTGGAATGGCTAAGAATTGATATTTCACAATGTTAAACCCTTCAAATAATGAACAACTGAAACTAAAACACATTTTTTAAAGGTATTGATTGTTCTTGTTCGTGGGGATGTATGTGCTTTCGAATGGAAAAATCTGAGATTTGATTTCTAGCGCCTTTTTCACCACATGCATGCGAAAGTAAACCAATTTGATAATTTTCAAACACTAATATAAAACCAAGTAAAATTGAGTTTT
Source organism: Linum usitatissimum (assembly GCA_030674075.2). Classification (NCBI taxonomy): domain Eukaryota; kingdom Viridiplantae; phylum Streptophyta; class Magnoliopsida; order Malpighiales; family Linaceae; genus Linum; species Linum usitatissimum. The sequence goes on along the minus strand of JAUJYP020000447.1, from coordinate 41,439 downwards.
AACGTCATATGGAAATTAGTTATCGAGATTACCATTATAAAACTTGTACTTTTAACCATTTCCACCTTGCATGTCAAATATTAGGGGATTTGAAACTTTGAAATTTTCACGTGAAATTTCCACTTTGGAAATTGACCAATTTTGACCATAAAATTAAAAAATTTTAAATTGGCTAATATATTATATGCATGTTGGGATTTGCTAAGAGTTGAGGTTTCACAATGTTAACCCTTAAAATAATGAACAAACGATACTAAAAGAAATTTCTAAAAGGTTTTATTATTCTTGATAGTGGGAATGTATGTGCTTGGAATACAAAAATCGTAGCTTGGAAGTGTAACCGTTTCTCATAACATGCATGCAGAAAGTAACCTAATTTGACAATTTTACAATACAAATCGAAATCATATAAAATTGAGTTTTAACGTCATTTGAACATTCTTTTCCGGGATTACCTTAATAAAACATGAACTTTTAGTCATTTCCAACATTCATGTCAAATATTAGGCGGATCTTAAAACTTTGAAATTTTTATGACAAAATAGCTCATTTCCATATGTTAACACCTTTGGAAATTTACCAATTTTGACATGAAAATTAAATTTTATCAAATTGGCTAATATTTTACATGCATGTTTGGAATGGCTAAGAATTGATATTTCACAATGTTAAACCCTTCAAATAATGAACAACTGAAACTAAAACACATTTTTTAAAGGTATTGATTGTTCTTGTTCGTGGGGATGTATGTGCTTTCGAATGGAAAAATCCGAGATTTGATTTCTAGCGCCTTTTTCACCACATGCATGCGAGAAAGTAAACCAATTTGATAATTTTCAAACACTAATATGAAACCAAGTAAAATTGAGTTTTAACGTCATATGGAAATTAGTTATCGAGATTACCATTATAAAACTTGTACTTTTAGCCATTTCCACCTTGCATGTCAAATATTAGGGGATTTGAAACTTTGAAATTTTCACGTGAAATTTCCACTTTGGAAATTGACCAATTTTGACCATAAAATTAAAAAATTTTAAATTGGCTAATATATTATATGCATGTTGGGATTTGCTAAGAGTTGAGGTTTCACAATGTTAACCCTTAAAATAATGAACAAACGATACTAAAAGAAATTTCTAAAAGGTTTTATTATTCTTGATAGTGGGAATGTATGTGCTTGGAATACAAAAATCGTAGCTTGGAAGTGTACCCGTTTCTCATAACATGCATGCGAAAAGTAACCTAATTTGACAATTTTACAATACAAATCAGAAATCATATAAAATTGAGTTTTAACGTCATTTGAACATTCTTTTCGGGATTACCTTAATAAAACATGAACTTTTAGTCATTTCCAACATTCATGTCAAATATTAAGCGGATCTTAAATGAAAATTAAAATAGCTCATTTCCATATGTTAACACCTTTGGAAATTTACCAATTTTGACATGAAAATTAAAATTATCAAATTGGCTAATATTTTACATGCATGTTTGGAATGGCTAAGAATTGATATTTCACAATGTTAAACCCTTCAAATAATGAACAACTGAAACTAAAACACATTTTTTAAAGGTATTGATTGTTCTTGTTCGTGGGGATGTATGTGCTTTCGAATGGAAAAATCGAGATTTGATTTCTAGCGCCTTTTTCACCACATGCATGCGAAAAGTAAACCAATTTGATAATTTTCAAACACTAATATAAAACCAAGTAAAATTGAGTTTTAACGTCATATGGAAATTAGTTATCGAGATTACCATTATAAAACTTGTACTTTTAGCCATTTCCACCTTGCATGACAAATATTAGGGGATTTGAAACTTTGAAATTTTCACGTGAAATTTCCACTTTGGAAATTGACCAATTTTGACCATAAAATTAAAAAATTTTAAATTGGCTAATATATTATATGCATGTTGGGATTTGCTAAGAGTTGAGGTTTCACAATGTTAACCCTTAAAATAATGAACAAACGATACTAAAAGAAATTTCTAAAAGGTTTTATTATTCTTGATAGTGGGAATGTATGTGCTTGGAATACAAAAATCGTAGCTTGGAAGTGTACCCGTTTCTCATAACATGCATGCGAAAAGTAACCTAATTTGACAATTTTACAATACAAATCGAAATCATATAAAATTGAGTTTTAACGTCATTTGAACATTCTTTTCCGGGATTACCTTAATAAAACATGAACTTTTAGTCATTTCCAACATTCATGTCAAATATTAGGCGGATCTTAAAACTTTGAAATTTTTATGACAAAATAGCTCATTTCCATATGTTAACACCTTTGGAAATTTACCAATTTTGACATGAAAATTAAAATTATCAAATTGGCTAATATTTTACATGCATGTTTGGAATGGCTAAGAATTGATATTTCACAATGTTAAACCCTTCAAATAATGAACAACTGAAACTAAAACACATTTTTTAAAGGTATTGATTGTTCTTGTTCGTGGGGATGTATGTGCTTTCGAATGGAAAAATCGAGATTTGATTTCTAGCGCCTTTTTCACCACATGCATGCGAGAAAGTAAACCAATTTGATAATTTTCAAACACTAATATAAAACCAAGTAAAATTAAGTTTTAACGTCATATGGAAATTAGTTATCGAGATTACCATTATAAACCTTGTACTTTTAGCCATTTCCACCTTGCATGTCAAATATTAGGGGATTTGAAACTTTGAAATTTTCACGTGAAATTTCCACTTTGGAAATTGACCAATTTTGACCATAAAATTAAAAAATTTTAAATTGGCTAATATATTATATGCATGTTGGGATTTGCTAAGAGTTGAGGTTTCACAATGTTAACCCTTAAAATAATGAACAAACGATACTAAAAGAAATTTCTAAAAGGTTTTATTATTCTTGATAGTGGGAATGTATGTGCTTGGAATACAAAAATCGTAGCTTGGAAGTGTACCCGTTTCTCATAACATGCATGCGAGAAAGTAACCTAATTTGACAATTTTACAATACAAATCGAAATCATATAAAATTGAGTTTTAACGTCATTTGAACATTCTTTTCCGGGATTACCTTAATAAAACATGAACTTTTAGTCATTTCCAACATTCATGTCAAATATTAGGCGGATCTTAAAACTTTGAAATTTTTATGACAAAATAGCTCATTTCCATATGTTAACACCTTTGGAAATTTACCAATTTTGACATGAAAATTAAAATTATCAAATTGGCTAATATTTTACATGCATGTTTGGAATGGCTAAGAATTGATATTTCACAATGTTAAACCCTTCAAATAATGAACAACTGAAACTAAAACACATTTTTTAAAGGTATTGATTGTTCTTGTTCGTGGGGATGTATGTGCTTTCGAATGGAAAAATCGAGATTTGATTTCTAGCGCCTTTTTCACCACATGCATGCGAAAGTAAACCAATTTGATAATTTTCAAACACTAATATAAAACCAAGTAAAATTGAGTTTTAACGTCATATGGAAATTAGTTATCGAGATTACCATTATAAAACTTGTACTTTTAGCCATTTCCACCTTGCATGTCAAATATTAGGGGATTTGAAACTTTGAAATTTTCACGTGAAATTTCCACTTTGGAAATTGACCAATTTTGACCATAAAATTAAAAAATTTTAAATTGGCTAATATATTATATGCATGTTGGGATTTGCTAAGAGTTGAGGTTTCACAATGTTAACCCTTAAAATAATGAACAAACGATACTAAAAGAAATTTCTAAAAGGTTTTATTATTCTTGATAGTGGGAATGTATGTGCTTGGAATACAAAAATCGTAGCTTGGAAGTGTAACCGTTTCTCATAACATGCATGCAGAAAGTAACCTAATTTGACAATTTTACAATACAAATCGAAATCATATAAAATTGAGTTTTAACGTCATTTGAACATTCTTTTCCGGGATTACCTTAATAAAACATGAACTTTTAGTCATTTCCAACATTCATGTCAAATATTAGGCGGATCTTAAAACTTTGAAATTTTTATGACAAAATAGCTCATTTCCATATGTTAACACCTTTGGAAATTTACCAATTTTGACATGAAAATTAAATTTTATCAAATTGGCTAATATTTTACATGCATGTTTGGAATGGCTAAGAATTGATATTTCACAATGTTAAACCCTTGAAAAAATGAACAACTGAAACTAAAACACATTTTTTAAAGGTATTGATTATTCTTGTTCGTGGGGATTTATATGCTTTCGAATGGAAAAATCTAAGATTGGATTTCTAACGCCTTTTTCACCACATGCATGCAGAATGTAAACCAATTTGATAATTTTCAAACACTAATATAAAACCAAGTAAAATTAAGTTTTAACGTCATATGGAAATTAGTTATCGAGATTACCATTATAAAACTTGTACTTTTAACCATTTCCACCTTGCATGTAAAATATTAGGGGATTTGAAACTTTGAAATTTTCACGTGAAATTTCCACTTTGGAAATTGACCAATTTTGACCATAAAATAAAAAAAATTTAAATTTGCTAATATATTATATGCATGTTGGGATTTGCTAAGAGTTGAGGTATCATAATGTTAAGCCTTAAAATAATGAACAAACGATACTAAAAGAAATTTCTAAAAGGTTTTCATTATTCTTGATAGTGGGAATGTATATGCTTGGAATACAAAAATCGTAGCTTGGAAGTGTAACCGTTTCTCATGTCATGCATGCAGAAAGTAACCTAATTTGACAATTTTACAACACAAATCAGAAATCATATAAAATTGAGTTTTAACGTCATTTGAACATTATTTTCCGGGGTTACCTTAATAAAACATGAACTTTTCGTCATTTCCAACATTCATGTCAAATATTAGGCGGATATTAAAACTTTGAAATTTTTATGACAAAATAGCTCATTTCCATATGTTAACACCTTTGGAAATTTACCAATTTTGACATGAAAATTAAATTTTATCAAATTGGCTAATATTTTACATGCATGCTGGGAATGGCTAAGAATTGATATTTCACAATGTTAAACCCTTGAAATAATGTACAACTGGAACTAAAACATATTTTTTAAAGGTATTGATTATCTTTGTTCGTGGGTATGTATGTGCTTTCGAATGGAAAAATGCGAGATTGGATTTCTAGTGCCTTTTTCACCACATGCATGCGAGTAAACCAATTTGATAATTTTCAAACACTAATATAAAACAAAGTAAAATTGAGTTTTAACGTCATATGGAAATTAGTTATCGAGATTACCATTATAAAACTTGTACTTTTAACCTTTTCCACCTTGCATGTCCAATATTAGGAGATTTGAAACTTTGAAATTTTTATGTGAAATTGCCGCTTTGGAAATTGACCACTTTTGACCATATAATCAAAACATTTCAAATTGGCTAATATTTTACATGCATGTTGGGAATGGCTAAGAGTTGAGGTTACACAACATTAACACTTAAAATAATGAACAAATGATACTAAAATAAATTTTTAAAAGGTTTTGATTGTTCTTGATAGTGGGAATGTATGTGCTTCAAATAAAAAAATATTTGCTTAGATTTCTAACTATTTCTTATGACATGCATGTAGAACGTTACCTAATTTGACAATTTTCCAACACTAATTAGAAATCATGTAAAATTGAGTTTTAACTTCATTAGAACATTATTTTCCGGGGTTACCTTAATAAAACATGAACTTTTAGTCATTTCCAACATTCATGTCAAATATTAGGCGGATCTTAAAACTTTGAAATTTTTATGACAAAATAGCTCATTTCCATATGTTAACACCTTTGGAAATTTATCAATTTTGACATGAAAATTAAATTTTATCAAATTTGCTAATATTTTACATACATGCTGGGAATGGCTAAGAATTGATATTTCACAATGTTAAACCCTTGAAAAAATGAACAACTGAAACTAAAACACATTTTTTAAAGGTATTGATTATTCTTGTTCGTGGGGATTTATATGCTTTCGAATGGAAAAATCTAAGATTGGATTTCTAACGCCTTTTTCACCACATGCATGCAGAATGTAAACCAATTTGATAATTTTCAAACACTAATATAAAACCAAGTAAAATTAAGTTTTAACGTCATATGGAAATTAGTTATCGAGATTACCATTATAAAACTTGTACTTTTAACCATTTCCACCTTGCATGTAAAATATTAGGGGATTTGAAACTTTGAAATTTTCACGTGAAATTTCCACTTTGGAAATTGACCAATTTTGACCATAAAATAAAAAAAATTTAAATTTGCTAATATATTATATGCATGTTGGGATTTGCTAAGAGTTGAGGTATCATAATGTTAAGCCTTAAAATAATGAACAAACGATACTAAAAGAAATTTCTAAAAGGTTTTCATTATTCTTGATAGTGGGAATGTATATGCTTGGAATACAAAAATCGTAGCTTGGAAGTGTAACCGTTTCTCATAACATGCATGCGAAAAAGTAACCTAATTTGACAATTTTACAACACAAATCGAAATCATATAAAATTGAGTTTTAACGTCATTTTTACATTATTTTAAGGGGTTATGTTAATAAAACATGAACTTTTCGTCATTTCCAACATTCATGTCAAATATTAGGCGGATATTAAAACTTTTTGAAATTTTTATGACAAAATAGCTCATTTCCATATGTTAACACCTTTGGAAATTTACCAATTTTGACATGAAAATTAAATTTTATCAAATTAGCTAATATTTTACATGCATGCTGGGAATGGCTAAGAATTGATATTTCACAATGTTAAACCCTTGAAATAATGAACAACGTAAACTAAAACACATTTTATAAAGGTATTGATTATTCTTGTTCGTCGGGATGTATGTGCTTTCGAATGGAAAAATCAGAGATTGGATTTCTAGCGCCTTTTTCACCACATGCATGCGAAAGAAAGTAAACCAATTTGATAATTTTCAAACACTAATATAAAACCAAGTAAAATTGAGTTTTAACGTCATATGGAAATTAGTTATCGAGATTACCATTATAAAACTTGTACTTTTAACCATTTCCACCTTGCATGTCAAATGTTAGGGGATTTGAAACTTTGAAATTTTCACGTGAAATTTCCACTTTGGAAATTGACCAATTTTGACCATAAAATTAAAAAATTTTAAATTGGCTAATATATTATATGCATGTTGGGATTTGCTAAGAGTTGATGTTTCACAATGTTAACCCTTAAAATAATGAACAAACGTTACTAAAAGAAATTTCTATAAGGTTTTCATTATTCTTGATAGTGGGAATGAATGTGCTTGGAATACAAAAATCGTAGCTTGGAAGTGTAACCGTTTCTCATAACATGCATGCGAAAAGTAACCTAATTTGACAATTTTACAATACAAATCGAAATCATATAAAATTGAGTTTTAACGTCATTTGAACATTCTTTTCCGGGATTACCTTAATAAAACATGAACTTTTAGTCATTTCCAACATTCATGTCAAATATTAGGCGGATCTTAAAACTTTGAAATTTTTATGACAAAATAGCTCATTTCCATATGTTAACACCTTTGGAAATTTACCAATTTTGACATGAAAATTAAATTTTATCAAATTGGCTAATATTTTACATGCATGTTTGGAATGGCTAAGAATTGATATTTCACAATGTTAAACCCTTCAAATAATGAACAACTGAAACTAAAACACATTTTTTAAAGGTATTGATTGTTCTTGTTCGTGGGGATGTATGTGCTTTCGAATGGAAAAATCCGAGATTTGATTTCTAGCGCCTTTTTCACCACATGCATGCAGAAAGTAAACCAATTTGATAATTTTCAAACACTAATATAAAACCAAGTAAAATTGAGTTTTAACGTCATATGGAAATTAGTTATCGAGATTACCATTATAAAACTTGTACGTCTAGCCATTTCCACCTTGCATGTCAAATATTAGGGGATTTGAAACTTTGAAATTTTCACGTGAAATTTCCACTTTGGAAATTGACCAATTTTGACCATAAAATTAAAAAATTTTAAATTGGCTAATATATTATATGCATGTTGGGATTTGCTAAGAGTTGAGGTTTCACAATGTTAACCCTTAAAATAATGAACAAACGATACTAAAAGAAATTTCTAAAAGGTTTTATTATTCTTGATAGTGGGAATGTATGTGCTTGGAATACAAAAATCGTAGCTTGGAAGTGTAACCGTTTCTCATAACATGCATGCGAAGAAAGTAACCTAATTTGACAATTTTACAATACAAATCGAAATCATATAAAATTGAGTTTTAACGTCATTTGAACATTCTTTTCCGGGATTACCTTAATAAAACATGAACTTTTAGTCATTTCCAACATTCATGTCAAATATTAGGCGGATCTTAAAACTTTGAAATTTTTATGACAAAATAGCTCATTTCCATATGTTAACACCTTTGGAAATTTACCAATTTTGACATGAAAATTAAATTTTATCAAATTGGCTAATATTTTACATGCATGTTTGGAATGGCTAAGAATTGATATTTCACAATGTTAAACCCTTCAAATAATGAACAACTGAAACTAAAACACATTTTTTAAAGGTATTGATTGTTCTTGTTCGTGGGGATGTATGTGCTTTCGAATGGAAAAATCGAGATTTGATTTCTAGCGCCTTTTTCACCACATGCATGCGAAAAGTAAACCAATTTGATAATTTTCAAACACTAATATGAAACCAAGTAAAATTGAGTTTTAACGTCATATGGAAATTAGTTATCGAGATTACCATTATAAAACTTGTACTTTTAGCCATTTCCACCTTGCATGTCAAATATTAGGGGATTTGAAACTTTGAAATTTTCACGTGAAATTTCCACTTTGGAAATTGACCAATTTTGACCATAAAATTAAAAAATTTTAAATTGGCTAATATATTATATGCATGTTGGGATTTGCTAAGAGTTGAGGTTTCACAATGTTAACCCTTAAAATAATGAACAAACGATACTAAAAGAAATTTCTAAAAGGTTTTATTATTCTTGATAGTGGGAATGTATGTGCTTGGAATACAAAAATCGTAGCTTGGAAGTGTACCCGTTTCTCATAACATGCATGCGTAAAGTAACCTAATTTGACAATTTTACAATACAAATCAGAAATCATATAAAATTGAGTTTTAACGTCATTTGAACATTCTTTTCCGGGATTACCTTAATAAAACATGAACTTTTAGTCATTTCCAACATTCATGTCAAATATTAAGCGGATCTTAATGAAAATTAAAATAGCTCATTTCCATATGTTAACACCTTTGGAAATTTACCAATTTTGACATGAAAATTAAAATTATCAAATTGGCTAATATTTTACATGCATGTTTGGAATGGCTAAGAATTGATATTTCACAATGTTAAACCCTTCAAATAATGAACAACTGAAACTAAAACACATTTTTTAAAGGTATTGATTGTTCTTGTTCGTGGGGATGTATGTGCTTTCGAATGGAAAAATCCGAGATTTGATTTCTAGCGCCTTTTTCACCACATGCATGCAGAAAGTAAACCAATTTGATAATTTTCAAACACTAATATAAAACCAAGTAAAATTGAGTTTTAACGTCATATGGAAATTAGTTATCGAGATTACCATTATAAAACTTGTACTTTTAGCCATTTCCACCTTGCATGACAAATATTAGGGGATTTGAAACTTTGAAATTTTCACGTGAAATTTCCACTTTGGAAATTGACCAATTTTGACCATAAAATTAAAAAATTTTAAATTGGCTAATATATTATATGCATGTTGGGATTTGCTAAGAGTTGAGGTTTCACAATGTTAACCCTTAAAATAATGAACAAACGATACTAAAAGAAATTTCTAAAAGGTTTTATTATTCTTGATAGTGGGAATGTATGTGCTTGGAATACAAAAATCGTAGCTTGGAAGTGTACCCGTTTCTCATAACATGCATGCAGAAAGTAACCTAATTTGACAATTTTACAATACAAATCAGAAATCATATAAAATTGAGTTTTAACGTCATTTGAACATTCTTTTCCGGGATTACCTTAATAAAACATGAACTTTTAGTCATTTCCAACATTCATGTCAAATATTAGGCGGATCTTAAAACTTTGAAATTTTTATGACAAAATAGCTCATTTCCATATGTTAACACCTTTGGAAATTTACCAATTTTGACATGAAAATTAAAATTATCAAATTGGCTAATATTTTACATGCATGTTTGGAATGGCTAAGAATTGATATTTCACAATGTTAAACCCTTCAAATAATGAACAACCGAAACTAAAACACATTTTTTAAAGGTATTGATTGTTCTTGTTCGTGGGGATGTATGTGCTTTCGAATGGAAAAATTCGAGATTTGATTTCTAGCGCCTTTTTCACCACATGCATGCAGAAAGTAAACCAATTTGATAATTTTCAAACACTAATATAAAACCAAGTAAAATTGAGTTTTAACGTCATATGGAAATTAGTTATCGAGATTACCATTATAAACCTTGTACTTTTAGCCATTTCCACCTTGCATGTCAAATATTAGGGGATTTGAAACTTTGAAATTTTCACGTCGAAATTTCCACTTTGAAATTGACTAATTTTGACCATAAAATTAAAAGATTTTAAATTGGCTAATATATTATATGCATGTTGGGATTGCTAAGAGTTGAGGTTTCACAATGTTAACCTTAAAATAATGAACAAACGATACTAAAAGAAATTTCTAAAAGGTTTTATTATTCTTGATAGTGGGAATGTATGTGCTTGGAATACAAAAATCGTAGCTTGGAAGTGTAACCGTTTCTCATAACATGCATGCAGAAAGTAACCTAATTTGACAATTTTACAATACAAATCGAAATCATATAAAATTGAGTTTTAACGTCATTTGAACATTCTTTTCCGGGATTACCTTAATAAAACATGAACTTTTAGTCATTTCCAACATTCATGTCAAATATTAGGCGGATATTAAAACTTTGAAATTTTTAACAACAATAGCTCATTTCCATATGTTAACACCTTTGAAATTTACCAATTTTGACATGAAAATTAAAATTATCAAATTGGCTAATATTTTAATACTATGTTTGGAATGGCTAAGAATTGATATTTCACAATGTTAAACCCTTCAAATAATGAACAACCGAAACTAAAACACATTTTTTAAAGGTATTGATTGTTCTTGTTCGTGGGGATGTATGTGCTTTCGAATGGAAAAATCTGAGATTTGATTTCTAGCGCCTTTTTCACCACATGCATGCAGAAAGTAAACCAATTTGATAATTTTCAAACACTAATATAAAACCAAGTAAAATTGAGTTTTAACGTCATATGGAAATTAGTTATCGAGATTACCATTATAAAAACTTGTACTTTTAGCCATTTCCACCTTGCATGTCAAATATTAGGGGATTTGAAACTTTGAAATTTTCACGTGAAATTTCCACTTTGGAAATTGACCAATTTTGACCGTAAAATTAAAAAATTTAAATTGGCTAATATATTATATGCATGTTGGGATTCTGCTAAGAGTTGAGGTTTCACAATGTTAACCCTTAAAATAATGAACAAACGATACTAAAAAAGAAATTTCTAAAAGGTTTTATTATTCTTGATAGTGGGAATGTATGTGCTTGGAATACAAAAATCGTAGCTTGGAAGTGTAACCGTTTCTCATAACATGCATGCAGTAACCTAATTTGACAATTTTACAATACAAATCGAAATCATATAAAATTGAGTTTTAACGTCATTTGAACATTCTTTTCGATTACCTTAATAAAACATGAACTTTTAGTCATTTCCATTCATGTCAAATATTAGGCGGATCTTAAAACTTTGAAATTTTTATGACAAAATAGCTCATTTCCATATGTTAACACTTGGAAATTTACCAATTTTGACATGAAATTAAAATTTTATCAAATTGGCTAATATTTTACATGCATGTTTGGAATGGCTAAGAATTGATATTTCACAATGTTAAACCCTTCAAATAATGAACAACGAAACTAAAACACATTTTTTAAAGGTATTGATTGTTCTTGTTCGTGGGGATGTATGTATTGCTTTCGAATGGAAAAATTCGAGATTTGATTTCTAGCGCCTTTTTCACCACATGCATGCGAAGAAAGTAAACCAATTTGATAATTTTCAAACACTAATATAAAACCAAGTAAAATTGAGTTTTAACGTCATATGGAAATTAGTTATCGAGATTACCATTATAAAACTTGTACTTTTAGCCATTTCCACCTTGCATGTCAAATATTAGGGGATTTGAAACTTTGAAATTTTCACGTGAAATTTCCACTTTGGAAATTGACCAATTTTGACCATAAAATTAAAAAATTTTAAATTGGCTAATATATTATATGCATGTTGGGATTTGCTAAGAGTTGAGGTTTCACAATGTTAACCCTTAAAATAATGAACAAACGATACTAAAAGAAATTTCTAAAAGGTTTTCATTATTCTTGATAGTGGGAATGTACGTGCTTGGAATACAAAAATCGTAGCTTGGAAGTGTAACTCGTTTCTCATAACATGCATGCGAGAAAGTAACCTAATTTGACAATTTTACAATACAAATCGAAAATCATATAAAATTGAGTTTTAACGTCATTTGAACATTCTTTTCCCGGGATTACCTTAATAAAACATGAACTTTTAGTCATTTCCAACATTCATGTCAAATATTAGGCGGATCTTAAAACTTTGAAATTTTTATGACAAAATAGCTCATTTCCATATGTTAACACCTTTGGAAATTTACCAATTTTGACATGAAAATTAAATTTTATCAAATTGGCTAATATTTTACATGCATGTTTGGAATGGCTAAGAATTGATATTTCACAATGTTAAACCCTTCAAATAATGAACAACTGAAACTAAAACACATTTTTTAAAGGTATTGATTGTTCTTGTTCGTGGGGATGTATGTGCTTTCGAATGGAAAAACTGCGAGATTTGATTTCTAGCGCCTTTTCACCACATGCATGCGAAAGTAAACCAATTTGATAATTTTCAAACACTAATATAAAACCAAGTAAAATTGAGTTTTAACGTCATATGGAAATTAGTTATCGAGATTACCATTATAAAACTTGTACTTTTAGCCATTTCCACCTTGCATGTCAAATATTAGGGGATTTGAAACTTTGAAATTTTCACGTGAAATTTCCACTTTGGAAATTGACCAATTTTGACCATAAAATTAAAAAATTTTAAATTGGCTAATATATTATATGCATGTTGGGATTTGCTAAGAGTTGAGGTTTCACAATGTTAACCCTTAAAATAATGAACAAACGATACTAAAAGAAATTTCTAAAAGGTTTTATTATTCTTGATAGTGGGAATGTATGTGCTTGGAATACAAAAATCGTAGCTTGAAGTGTAACCGTTTCTCATAACATGCATGCAGAAAGTAACCTAATTTGACAATTTTACAATACAAATCGAAATCATATAAAATTGAGTTTTAACGTCATTTGAACATTCTTTTCCGGGATTACCTTAATAAAACATGAACTTTTAGTCATTTCCAACATTCATGTCAAATATTAGGCGGATATTAAAACTTTTGAAATTTTTATGACAAAATAGCTCATTTCCATATGTTAACACCTTTGGAAATTTACCAATTTTGACATGAAAATTAAATTTTATCAAATTGGCTAATATTTTACATGCATGTTTGGAATGGCTAAGAATTGATATTTCACAATGTTAAACCCTTCAAATAATGAACAACCGAAACTAAAACACATTTTTTAAAGGTATTGATTGTTCTTGTTCGTGGAGATGTATGTGCTTTCGAATGGAAAAAATCGAGATTTGATTTCAAGCGCCTTTTCACCACATGCATGCAAAAAAACCAATTTGATAATTTTCAAACACTAATATAAAACCAAGTAAAATTGAGTTTTAACGTCATATGGAAATTAGTTATCGAGATTACTATTATAAACCTTGTACTTTTAGCCATTTCCACCTTGCATGTCAAATATTAGGGGATTTGAAACTTTGAAATTTTCACGTGAAATTTCCACTTTGGAAATTGACCAATTTTGACCATAAAATTAAAAAATTTTAAATTGGCTAATATATTATATGCATGTTGGGATTTGCTAAGAGTTGAGGTTTCACAATGTTAACCCTTAAAATAATGAACAAACGATATTAAAAGAAATTTCTAAAAGGTTTATTATTCTTGATAGTGGGAATGTATGTGCTTGGAATACAAAAATCGTAGCTTGGAAGTGTACCCGTTTCTCATAACATGCATGCGAGAAAGTAACCTAATTTGACAATTTTACAATACAAATCAGAAATCATATAAAATTGAGTTTTAACGTCATTTGAACATTCTTTTTAGAGATTACCTTAATAAAACATGAACTTTTAGTCATTTCCAACATTCATGTCAAATATTAGGCGGATCTTAAAACTTTGAAATTTTTATGACAAAATAGCTCATTTCCATATGTTAACACGCTTTTTGGAAATTTACCAATTTTGACATGAAAATTGAAATTATCAAATTGGCTAATATTTTACATACATGTTTGGAATGGCTAAGAATTGATATTTCACAATGTTAAACCCTTCAAATAATGAACAACTGAAACTAAAACACATTTTTAAAGGTATTGATTGTTCTTGTTCGTGGGGATGTATGTGCTTTCGAATGGAAATATCCGAGATTTGATTTCTAGTGCACTTTTTCACCACATGCATGCGTTAAAGTAAACCAATTTGATAATTTTCAAACGAATATAAAACCAAGTAAAATTGAGTTTTAACGTCATATGGAAATTAGTTATCGAGATTACCATTATAAAACTTGTACTTTTAACCATTTCCACCTTGCATGTCAAATATTAGGGGATTTGAAACTTTGAAATTTTCACCTGAAATTTCCACTTTGGAAATTGACCAATTTTGACCATAAAATTAAAAAATTTTAAATTGGCTAATATATTATATGCATGTTGGGATTTGCTAAGAGTTGAGGTTTCACAATGTTAACCCTTAAAATAATGAACAAACGATACTAAAAGAAATTTCTAAAAGGTTTTAATTATTCTTGATAGTGGGAATGTATGTGCTTGGAATACAAAAATCGTAGCTTGGAAGTGTAACCGTTTCTCATAACATGCATTCAGAAAGTAACCTAATTTGACAATTTTACAATACAAATCGAAATCATATAAAATTGAGTTTTAACGTCATTTGAACATTCTTTCCGGGATTACCTTAATAAAACATGAACTTTTAGTCATTTCCAACATTCATGTCAAATATTAGGCGGATCTTAAAACTTTGAAATTTTTATGACAAAATAGCTCATTTCCATATGTTAACACCTTTGGAAATTTACCAATTTTGACATGAAAATTAAAATTATTCAAATTGGCTAATATTTTACATGCATGTTCGGAATGGCTAAGAATTGATATTTCACAATGTTAAACCTTCAAATAATGAACAACTGAAACTAAAACACATTTTTTAAAGGTATTGATTGTTCTTGTTCGTGGGGATGTATGTGCTTTCGAATGGAAAAATCCGAGATTTGATTTTAGCGCCTTTTTCACCACATGCATGCGAAAAGTAAACCAATTTGATAATTTTCAAACACTAATATAAAACCAAGTAAAATTGAGTTTTAACGTCATATGGAAATTAGTTATCGAGATTACCATTATAAACCTTGTACTTTTAGCCATTTCCACCTTGCATGTCAAATATTAGGGGATTTGAAACTTTGAAATTTTCACGTGAAATTTCCACTTTGAAATTGACCAATTTTTGACCATAAAATTAAAAAATTTTAAATTGGCTAATATATTATATGCATGTTGGGATTGGCTAAGAGTTGAGGTTTCACAATGTTAACCCTTAAAATAATGAACAAACGATACTAAAAGAAATTTCTAAAAGGTTTTCATTATTCTTGATAGTGGGAATGTATGTGCTTGGAATACAAAAATCGTAGCTTGGAAGTGTACCCGTTTCTCATGACATGCATGAAAGTAACCTAATTTGACAATTTTACAATACAAATCAGAAATCATATAAAATTGAGTTTTAACGTCATTTGAACATTATTTTCCGGGATTACCTTAATAAAACATGAACTTTTAGTCATTTCCAACATTCATGTCAAATATTAGGCGGATCTTAAAACTTTGAAATTTTTATGACAAAATAGCTCATTTCCATATGTTAACACCTTTGGAAATTTACCAATTTTGACATGAAAATTAAAATTATGCAAATTGGCTAATATTTTACATGCATGTTTGGAATGGCTAAGAACTGATATTTCACAATGTTAAACCCTTCAAATAATGAACAACTGAAACTAAACACATTTTTTAAAGGTATTGATTGTTCTTGTTCGTGGGGATGTATGTGCTTTCGAATGGAAAAATCGAGATTTGATTTCTAGCGCCTTTTTTCACCACGTGCATGCGAAAGTAAACCAATTTGATAATTTTCAAACACTAATATAAAACCAAGTAAAATTGAGTTTTAACGTCATATGGAAATTAGTTATCGAGATTACCATTATAAAACTTGTACTTTTAGCCATTTCCACCTTGCATGTCAAATATTAGGGGATTTGAAACTTTGAAATTTTCACGTGAAATTTCCACTTTGGAAATCGACCAATTTTGACCATAAAATTAAAAAATTTTAAAATTGGCTAATATATTATATGCATGTTGGGATTTGCTAAGAGTTGAGGTTTCACAATGTTAACCCTTAAAATAATGAACAAACGATACTAAAAGAAATTTCTAAAAGGTTTTATTATTCTTGATAGTGGGAATGTATGTGCTTCAAATAAAAAAATATTTGCTTAGATTTCTAACTATTTCTCATGACATGCGTGTGCAAGTAACCTAATTTGACAATTTTACAACACAAATCAGAAATCATATAAAATTGAGTTTTAACGTCATTTGAACATTATTTTCTGGGGTTAACTTAATAAAACATGAACTTTTCGGCATTTCCAACATTCATGTCAAATATTAGGCGTATATTAAAACTTTTTGAAATTTTTATGACAAAATAGCTCATTTCCATATGTTAACACCTTTGGAAATTTACCAATTTTGACATGAAAATTAAATTTTATCAAATTGGCTAATATTTTACATGCATGTTTGGAATGGCTAAGAATCGATATTTCACAATGTTAAACCTTTCAAATAATGAACAACCTGAAACTAAAGCACATTTTTTAAAGGTATTGATTATTCTTGGTCGTGGGGATATATGTCTTTCGAATGGAAAAATCGGAGATTGGATTTCTAGCGCCTTTTTCTACCACAGGCGTACGCAAAGTAAACCAATTTGATAATTTTTCAAACCCTAGCTGAGTAAAACCAAGTAAAATTGAGTTTTTTAACTTCATATGAAAATTAGTTATCTAGATTACCATTATAAAACTTGTACTTTTAACCATTTCCACCTTGCATGTCAAATATTGGTGGATTTTAAACTTTGAAATTTTCACGTGAAATTTCCACTTTTTTGGAAATTGACCAATTTTGACCATAAGAATTAAAATTTTTAAATTGGCTAATATAGTATATGCATGTTAGGATTGGCTAAGAGTTGAGGTTTCACAATGTTAACCCTTAAAATAACGAACAAACGATACTAAAAAGAAATTTCTACAAGGTTATGATTATTCTCGATAGTGGGAATGGATGTGCTTTCTGGAATACAAAAATCGTAGCTTGGAAATAGTAACTGTTTCTCATGACATGCATGCAAAAGTAACCTAATTTGACAATTTTTACAACACAAATCAGAAATCATATAAAATTGAGTTTTAACGTTATTTGATCATTCTTTTCCTGGATTACCTTAATAAAACATGAACTTTTCGTCATTTCCAACATTCATGTCAAATATTAGGCGGATATTAAAACTTTGAAATTTTTATGACAAAATAGCTCATTTCCATATGTTAACACCTTTGGAAATTCTACCAATTTTGACATGAAAATTAAATTTTATCAAATTAGCTAATATTTTACATGCATGCCGGGAATGGCTAAGAATTGATATTTCACAATGTTAAACCCTTGAAATAATGAACAACTGAAACTAAAGCAAGTATATTTTTTTTAAAGGTATTGATTATCCTTGTTCATGGGTATGTATGTGCTTTCGAATGGAAAAAAGCGTGATATGGATTTCTAGTTACCTTTTCACCACATGCATGCGTAAAGTAAACCAATTTGATAATTTTCAAACAGTAATATAAAACCAAGTAAAATTGAGTTTTAACGTCATATGGAAATTAGTTATCGCAGATTACCATTATAAAACTCTGGTACTTTTAACCTTTTCCACCTTGCATGTCAAATATTAGGGGATTTGAAACTTTGAAATTTTCATGTCCGACTTTTCCACTTTGGAAATTGACCACTTTTGACAATTACAAATCAAAACAAAATTCAAATTTGCTAATATGTGTATTACATGCATGTTGAGAATGGCTAAGAGTTGAGGATACACAATGTTAACACTTAAAATAATGAACAAATGATACTAAAAGAAATTTCTAAAAGGTTTACATTGTTCTTGATGGTGGGAATGTATGTGCTTCGAATACAAAAATAGTTGCTTGAATGTCTAAGCTGTTTCTCGTGACATGCATGCAGAAAGTAACCTAATTTGACAATTTTACAACACAAATCAGAAATCATATAAAATTGAGTTTTAACGTTATTTGATCATTATTTTCTCGAAGTTATCTTAATAAAACATGAACTTTTCGTCATTTCCAACATTCATGTCAAATATTAGGTGGATATTAAAACTTTTGAAATTTTTATGACAAAATAGCTCATTTCCATATGTTAACACCTTTGGAAATTTACAAATTTTGACATGAAAATTAAATTTTATCAAATTGACAAATATTTTATCGCATGTTTGGAATGGCTAAGAATTGATATTTCACAATGATAAACCCTTCAAATAATGAACAACTCGAAACTAAAGCACATTTTTTAAAGGTATTGATTATTCTTGTTCGTGGGGATGTATGTGCTTTCGAATGGAAAAAATGCGAGATTGGATTTCTAGCGCCTTTTTCACCACATGCTTGCGAGAGAAAGTAAACCAATTTGATAATTTTCAAACCCTAATATAAAACCAAGTAAGAAATTGAGTTTTTAACTTCATATGGAAATTAGTTATCGAGATTACCATTATAAAACATGTACTTTTAACCATTTCCACCTTGCATGTCAAATATTAGGGGATTTGAAACTTTGAAATTTTCACCTCGCATTTTCCACTTTGGAAATTGACCACCTTTGAGCCGTAAAATTAAAAATTTTAAATTGGTAATATAGTATATGCGTGTTGGGGTTGGCTAACCCAGAGTTGAGGTTCCACCAAATGTTAACTCTTAAAATAATGAACAAAACGATACTAAAAAGAAATTTCTAAAAGGTTTTGATTATTCTTGATGAGAGGGAATGTATGTGCTTTTGGAATACAAAAATCGTAGCTTGGAAATGTAACTTGATTTCAAGCCATGACATGAATGCAAAAGTAATTCCTAATTTGACAATTTTACAACACAAATCGAAATCATATAAAATTGAGTTTTAACGTCATTTGATCATTCTTTTCGGGATGACCTTAATAAAACATGAACTTTTCGTCATTTCAATCATTCATGTCAAATATTAGGCGGATATTAAAACTTTGAAATTCTTTATGACAAAATAGCTCATTTCCATATGTTAACACCTTTGGAAATTTACCAATTTTGACATGAAAATTAAATTTTATCAAATTAGCAAATATTTTACATGAATGTCAAGAATGGCTAAGAGATTGATATTTTGGCACAATGATAAACCCTTCAAATAATGAACAACTGAAACTAAAGCACATTTTTTAAAGGTATTGATTATTCTTGTTCGCCGGGATGTATGTTGCTTTCGAATGGAAAAAATGCCGAGATTCTGATTTCTAACGCCTTTTCACCACATGCATTGAAAAAAGTAAACCAATTTGATAATTTTCAAACCCTAATATAAAACCAAGTAAAATTGAGTTTTAACTTCATATGGAAATTAGTTATCGAGATTACCATTACAAAACTTGTACTTCTTTAACCATTTCCACCTTGCATGTCAAATATTAAGGGATTTGAAACTTTGAAATTTTCACCTGCTATTTCCACTTTGGAAATTGGACCAATTTTGACCATAAAATTAAAAATTTTAAATTGGCTAATATAGTATATGCATGTTGGGATTGGCTAAGAGTTGAGGATTCCACCAATGTTAACCCTTAAAATAATGAACAAACGATACTAAAAGAAATTTCTAAAAGGATTACATTATTCTTTGATAATGGGAATGTATGTGCTTGGAATACAAAAATCGTAGCTTGAAAATGTAACCGTTTCTCATGACATGCATGCAGAAAGTAACCTAATTTGACAATTTTACAACACAAATCAGAAATCATATAAAATTGAGTTTTAACGTCACTTGATACATTATTTTTCCGGGTTACCTTAATAAAATATGAACTTTTCGTCATTTCCAACATTCATGTCAAATATTAGGCGGATATTAAAACTTTGAAATTTTTATGACAAAATAAGCTCATTTCCATATGTTAACACCTTTGGAAATTTACCAATTTTGACATGAAAATTAAATTTTATCAAATTAGCAAATATTTTACATGCATGTTGGAATGGCTAAGAATTGGGATATTTCACAATGTTAAACCCTTAAATAATGAACAACCGAAACTAAAGCACATTTTTTAAAGGTATTGATTATTCTTGTTCGTCGAGATGTATGTGCTTTCGAATGGAAAAATCCGAGATTGGATTTCTAGCGCCTTTTTCACCACATGCATGCAAAAGTAAACCAATTTGATAATTTTCAAACCCTAATATAAAACCAAGTAAAATTGAGTTTTAACTTCATATGGAAATTAGTTATCGAGATTACCATTATAAAACTTCTACTTTTAACCATTTCCACCTTGCATGTCAAATATTAGGGGATTTGAAACTTTGAAATTTTCACCTGAGTTTTCCACTTTGGAAATTGGACCAATTTTGACCATAAAATTAAAATTTTTTAAATTGGCTAATATAGTATATGCATGTCAGGATTGGCTAAGAGTTGAGGGTTTCACAATGTTAACCCTTAAAATAATGAACAAACGATACTAAAAGAAATTTCTAAAAGGATTAGATTATTCTTGATAATGGGAATGTATGTTCCTGGAATACAAAAATCGTAGCTTGGAAATGTAACCGTTTCGCATGACATGCATGCAGAAAGTAACCTAATTTGACAATTTTACAACACAAATCGAAATCATATAAAATTGAGTTTTAACGTTATTTGATCATTCTTTTCGCGGTGACCTTAATAAAACATGAACTTTTAGTCATTTCCAACATTCATGTCAAATATTAGGCGGATATTAAAACTTTGAAATTTTTATGACAAAATGGCTCATTTCCATATGTTAACACCTTTGGAAATTTACCAATTTCGACATGAAAATTAAATTTTATCAAATTGGCTAATATTTTACGTGCATGTTTGGAATGGCATAAGAATTGATATTTCACAATGTTAAACCCTTCAAATAATGAACAAGTTGGAACTAAAACACATTTTTTTAAGGGTATTGATTATTCTTGTTCGTCGAGATGTATGTGCTTTCGAAGCGGAAAATCGTAGATTGGATGTCTAGCGCCCTTTTCGCAACATGCATGCGGAAAGTAAACCAATTTGATAATTTTCAAACCACTAATATAAAACCAAGTAAAATTGAGTTTTAACGTCATATGGAAATTAGTTATCGAGATTACCATTATAAAGCTTGTACTTTTAACCATTTCCACCTTGCATGTCAAATATTAGGGGATTTGAAACTTTGAAATTTTCACCTGCCATTTCCACTTTGGAAATTGACCAATTTTGACCATAAAATTAAAAATTTTAAATTGGCTAATATATTATATGCATATTTGGAATTGCTAAGAGTTTGGGTTTCACAATGTTAACCCTTAAAATAATGAACAAACGATACTAAAAGAAATTTCTAAAAGGTTTCGATTATTCTTGATAGTGGGAATGTATGTGCTTTGAATACAAAAATCGTAGCTTGGAAATGTAACCGTTTCTCATGACATGCGTGCAGAAAGTAACCTAATTTGACAATTTCCATACAACACAAATCAGAAATCATAGAAAATTGAGTTTTAACGTCATTTTGAACATTCTTTTCCGTGATGACCTTAACTAAAACATGAACTTTTCGTCATTTCCAACATTCATGTCAAATATTAGGCGGATATTAAAACTTTGAAATTTTTATGACAAAATAGCTCATTTCCATATGTTAACACCTTTGGAAATTTACCAATTTTGACATGAAAATTAAATTTTATCAAATTAGCTAATATTTTACATGGCGTTGGGAATGGCTAAGAATTGATATTTCACAATGTTAAACCCTTCAAAAATGAACAACTTGAAACTAAAGCACATTTTTTAAAGGTATTGATTATTCTTGTTCGTGGGGATGTATCAGCTTTCGAATGGAAAAATCTGAGATTGGATTTCTAAGCGCCCTTTTTCACCACATGCATGCAAAAGTAAACCAATTTGATAATTTTCTAAACCCTAATATAAAACCAAGTAAAATTGAGTTTTAACTTCATATGGAAATTAGTTATCGAGATTACCATTATAAAACTTGTACTTTTAACCATTTCCACCTTGCATGTCAAATATTAGGGGATTTGAAACTTTGAAATTTTCACCTGCCATTTCCACTTTGGAAAGTGACCAATTTTGACTCATAAAATTAAAATTTTTTAAATTGGCTAATATATTAGTACATGCATGTCAGGATTGGCTAAGAGTTGAGGTTTCACAATGTTAACCCTTAAAATAATGAACAAACGATTTTAAAAGAAATTTCTAAAAGGTTTATGATTATTCTTGATAGTGGGAATGTATGTGCTTGGAATACAAAAATCGTAGCTTGGAAATGTAACCGTTTCTCATAACATGCATGCAAAAGTAACCTAATTTGACAATTTACCAACACAAATCGTAAATCATATAAAATTGAGTTTTAACGTCATTTGAACATTCTTTTCAGGGATTACCTTAATAAAACATGAACTTTTCGTCATTTCCAACATTCATGTCAAATATTAGGCGGATATTAAAACTTTGAAATCTTTATGACAAAATAGCTCATTTCCATAAGTTAACACCTTTGGAAATTTAATAATTTTGACATGAAAATTAAATTTTATCAAATTAGCTAATATTTTACATGCATGCTGGGAATGGCTAAGAATTGATATTTCACAATGTTAAA
This sequence comes from Linum usitatissimum, assembly GCA_030674075.2. NCBI lineage: Eukaryota > Viridiplantae > Streptophyta > Magnoliopsida > Malpighiales > Linaceae > Linum > Linum usitatissimum. Next base: position 18,018 of record JAUJYP020000447.1, on the reverse strand, counting down.
CCCTTGAAATAATGAACAACTAAAACTAAAACACATTTTTTAAAGGTATTGATTATTCTCGTTCGTCGGTATGTATGTGCTTTCGAATGGAAAAATCCGAGATTGAATTTCTAGTGCTCTTTTTTCAATTACATGGTGGCGTAAAAGTAAACCAATTTGATAATTTTCAAACACTAATATAAAACAAAGTAAAATTGAGTTTTAAGAATGTCATAAGGAAATTAGTTATCGAGATTACCATTATAAAACTTGTACTTTTAACCTTTTCCACTCGGTATGTCCAATATTAGAGAATTTGAAACTTTGAAATTTTCATGTGAAATTGGCGCTTTGGAAATTGACCACTTTTGACCATAAAATCAAATCATTTCAAATCGGCTAATATTTTACATGCATGTTGGGAATGGCTAAGAGTTGAGGTTACACAAATATTAACACTTAAAATAATGAAGAAATGATAATAAAATAAATTTTTAAAATGTTTTGATTGATCTTGATAAAGGGAATGCCTGTGCTTTGAATACAAAAATCGTAGCTTGGAAGTGTAACTGGTTTTTTATGATATGTATGCAAAAAGTAACCTAATTTGATAAATTTGTAACACAAATCGCATATCATGCATGCAGTACCTATAAAATTGACACAAATCGAATCATATAAAATTGAGTTTCAACGTCATTTGAACATTATTTTCCGACATTTTCAATATAAAACATGAACTTTTCGTTTATTATTTAACATTCATGTCAAATATTAGGCGGATATTAAAACTTTGAAATTTTTTATGACAAAATAGCTCATTTCCATATGTTAATACAAATGGAAATTTACCAATTTTGACATGAAAATTAAATTTTATCAAATTGGCTAATATTTTACATATGCATGCCGGGAATGGCTAAGAATTGATATTTGCCAATGTTAAACCCTTGAAATAATGAAGCAATGGAACTAAAACACATTTTTTAAAGGTATTGATTATTCTTGTTCGTCGGGATGTACGTGCTTTCTAATGGAAAATTCGGAGATTGGATGTCTAGCGCCTTTTTCGACACATGCATGCAGAAGTAAACCAATTTGATAATTTTCAAAGACTAATATAAAACCAAGTAAAATTGAGTTTTAACGTCATATGGAAATTAGTTATCGAGATTACCATTATAAAGCTTGCATTTTTTAACCATTTTCCACCTTGCATGTCAAATATTAGTGGGATTTGAAACTTTGAAATTTTCCCCCTCGACTTTTCCACTTTTGGAAATTGACCAATTTTATTCATAAAATTAAAAAAATTTAAATTGGCTAATATAGTACATGCATGTTGGGATTGGCTAAGAGTTGAGGTTTCATAATGTTAACCCTTAAAATAATGAACAAACGATACTAAAAGAAATTTCTAAAAGGTTTTGATTATTCTTGATAATGGGAATGTATGCTTCTTGGAATACAAAATTGCTTAGCCTTGCAAGTGTAACCGTGATCCATGACATGCATGCGTAAAAGTAACCTAATTTGACAATTTGCTAACACAAATCGAAATCATATAAAATTGAGTTTTAACGTTATTCGATCATTATTATCCCGGCCTAACCTTAGAATAAAACATGAACTTTTCGTCATTTCCAACTTTCATGTCAACTACTTTGCGGATATTAAAACTTTGAAATTTTTATGACAAAATAGCTCATTTCCATATGTTAACACCTTTGGAAATTTACTTCAATTTTGACATGAAAAAATTAAATTTTATCAAATTAGCAAATATTTTACATGCATGTCAGGAATGGCTAAGAATTGATATTTCACAATGTTAAAACCTTGAAATAATGAACAACTGAAACTAAAGCACATTTTTAAAAGGTATTGATTATTCTTGTTCGTCGGGATGTATGTGCTTTCGAATGGAAAAATCCGAGAATGGATTTCTAGCGCCTTTTTCACCACATGTACTTAGCAAAAAAACTAATTTGATAATTTTCAAACACTAATATAAAACCAAGTAAAATTGAGTTTTTAACTTCATATGGAAATTAGTTATCGAGATTACCATTATAAAACTTGTACTTTTAACCATTTCCAACTTGCATGTCAAATATTAGGGGATTTGAAACTTTGAAATTTTCACCTGACATTTCCACTTCGTAAATTGACCAATTTTGGACAATACAAATTAAAAAAATTTAAATTGGCTAATATAGTACACGTACGTCGCTATTGGCTAAGAGTTGAGGTTTCACAATGTTAACCCTTAAAATAATGAACAAACGATACTAAAAGAAATTTCTAAAAGGTTTAGATTATTCTTGATAATGTGGAACGTACGTGCTTGGAATACAAAAATCGTAGCCTGGAAATGTAACCGTTTCTCATAACATGCATGCTAAAGTAACCTAATTTGACAATTTTACAACACAAATCCAAATCATATAAAATTGAGTTTTAACGTCATTTGAACATTATTTTCTGGGGTTATCTTAATAAAGCATGAACTTTTCGTCATTTCCAACATTCATGTCAAATATTAGGCGGATATTAAAACTTTTGAAATTTTTATGATAAAATAGCTCATTTCCATATGTTAACACCTTTGGAAATTCACCAATTTTGACATGAAAATTAAATTTTATCAAAATTAGCTAATATTTGCTACTTGCATGTCTTAAATGGCTAAGAATTGATATTTCACAATGTTAAACTCTTTAAGCAATGAACAACTAAAACTAAAACACATTTTTTAAAGGTATTGATTATTCTACTACCTGGTTGGATGTATGTGCTTTCGAATGGAAAGACCGGAGATTGGATTTCTAGTGCCTTTTTCACCACATGCATGCAAAAGTAAACCAATTTGATAATTTTCAAACACTAATATAAAACAAAGTAAAATTGAGTTTTAACGTCATAAGGAAATTGAAGTTATCGAGATTACCATTATAAAACTTGTACTTTTAACCCTTTCCACCTTGCATGTCCAATAATAGGAGATTTGAAACTTTGAAATTTTCATGTGAAATTGGCGCTTTGGAAATCGACCACTTCCGACCATAAAATCAAATCATTTCAAATCGGCTAATATTTTACATGCATGTTGGGAATGGCTATGAATTGAGGTTACACAACATTAACACTTAAAATAAATGAAGAAATGATACTAAAATAAATTTTTAAAATGTTTTGATTTCGATCTTGATAGTGGGAATGTATGTGCTTGGAATACAAAAATCGTAGCTTGGAAGTGTAACTGCTTTCTCATGACATGCATGCAGAAAGTAACCTAATTTGATAAATTTATAACACAAATCGATATCATGCATGCGTAAAAGTAACCTATAAAATTGACACAAATCAGAAATCATATAAAATTGAGTTTTAACGTCATTTGAAACATTATTTTCCGGGGTTGCCTTAATAAAAACATGAACTATTAAAAATTTGAAATATCTACAAGGCAATATTAGGCGGATATTAAAACTTTGAAATTTTTATGACAAAATAGCTCATTTCCATATGTTAACACCTTTGGAAATTTACCAATTTTGACATGAAAATTAAATTTTATCAAATTGGCTAATATTTTATACGGATGCTGGGAATGGCTAAGAATTGATATTTCTATAATGTGTTAAACCCTTGAAATAATGAACAAGTGGAACTAAAACACATTTTTTAAAGGTATTGATTATTCTTGTTCGTCGCCATGTATGTGCTTTCTAATGGAAAAATCCCAGATTGGATGTCTAGCGCCTTTTTCGACACATGCATGCGTAAAAGTAAACCAATTTGATAATTTTCAAAGACTAATATAAAACCAAGTAAAATTGAGTTTTAACGTCATATGGAAATTAGTTATCGAGATTACCATTATGTTTCTTGTACTTTTAACTATTTCCACCCTTGCATGTCAAATATTAGGGGATTTGAAACTTTGAAATTTTCCCATGACTTTTCCACTTTGGAAATTGACCAATTTTGACCATAAAATTAAAAAAATTTAGCTTAACTATTAAATATAGTACATGCATGTTGGGATTGGCTAAGAGTTGAGGTTTCACAATGTTAACCCTTAAAATAATGAACAAACGATACTAAAAGAAATTTCTAAAAGGTTTTGATTATTCTTGATAGTGGGAATGTATGTGCTTGGAATACAAAATTCGCAAACTTTGCAGCGGAACTGTGAACCATGACATGCATGCAGAAAGTAACCTCAAATTTGATAATTTTACAACACAAATCAGAAAAATGATATAAAATTGAGTTTTAACGTCATTTGAACACTATTTTCCTAGGGGTTACTCTAATAAAACATGAACTTTTTCGTTATTTCTTAACATTCATGTCAAATATTAGGTAAATATTAAAACTTTGAAATTTTGATGAAAAAATAGCTCATTTCGATATGTTAATACCTTTGGAAATTTACGAATTTTGACATGAAAATTAAATTTTATCAAATTAGCTAATATTTTACATGCATGTCAGCAATGGCTAAGAATTGATATTTCACAATGTTAAACCCTTGAAATAATGAACAACTAAAACTAAAACACATTTTTTAAAGGTATTGATTATTCTTGTTCGTCATGATTTACGTGCTTTCGAATGGAAAAATTCCGAGATTGGATTTCTAGTGCTCTTTTTCACCACATGCATGCGAGGAAAAGTAAACTAATTTGATAATTTTCAAACACTAATATAAAACAAAGTAAAATTGGAGTTTTAACGTCATAAGGAAATTAGTTATCGAGATTACCATTATAAAACTTGTACTTTTAATCAAGTTTTCACCTTGCATGTCCAATATTAGCTAATTTTAAACTTTGAAATTTTCACATGAAACTTCAACTTTTGAAATTGACTAATTTTGACTCGAAAAATTAAAAATTTCAAATTGGCTAATATATTACATGCATATTGGGATTGGCTAAAGAGTTGAGGTTTGCCAATGTTAACCCTTAAAATAACGAACAAACGATACTAAAAGAAATTTCTAAAAGGTTTTGATTATTCTTGATAAAGGGAATGTATGTGCTTGGAATACAAAAATCTTAGCTCGGGAATGTAACCGTTCCTATGACATGCATGCAGAAAGTAACCAAATTTGTCACCTTATGTAACACAAATCGAAATCATGAAAAATTGAGTTTCAACGTCATTTGAACATTAGTTTTCCGGGTTACCTTAATAAAACATGAACTTTTAGCCATTTCCAACATTCATGTCAAATATTAGGCGGATCTTAAAACTTTGAAATTTTTATGTCAAAATAGCTCATTGCCATATGTTAACACAAATGGAAATTTACTAATTTTGACATGATAGTTAAATTTTCTCAAATTGGCTAATATTTTACAAGCATGTTGGGAATGGCTAAGAATTGAGATTTCATCGTGTTAAACCCTTGAAATAATGAACAAATGAAACTAAAACACATATTTCAAAGGTATTGATTGTTCTTGTTCGTGGGGATGTATGTGGTATCTTGAACAGAAATATCTTAGATTGGATTTCTAGCGCTTTCTCACCACATGCATGCAAAAAGTAAATCAATTTAATAATTTTCAAACATTAACATAAAACAAAGTAAAATTGAGTTTTAACGTCATATGGAAATTAGTTATCGAGATTACCATTATAAAACTTGTACTTTTTTAACCTTTTCCACCTTGCATGTCCAATATTAGGAGATTTAAAACTTTGAAATTTTCATGTGAAATTGCCGCATTGGAAATTGACCACTTTTGACCATAAAACTAGAAAAATCTCTGAAATTGGTTAATATTTTACTTGCATGTTGGGAATGGGTACGAGTTGAGGTTTCACAATGTTAACCCTTAAAATAATGAACAAACGATACTAAAAGAAATTTCTAAAAGGTTTTGATTGTTCTTGATAATGGGAATATATGTGCACGGAATAGAAAAATCTTAGCTTGCATTTTTAACGGTTTCTCATGTCATGCATGCAAGTAAAGTAACCTAATTTTATAATTTTCCAACACTAATAAGAAATTATGTAAAATTTTAGTTTTAACTTCATTTGAACAATATTTAATGGGGTTACCATAATAAAACATGAACTTTTAGTTGGTTTCTAACATTCATGTCAAATATTAGGCGAATCTTAAAAACTTTGAAATTTTTATGTCAAAATAGCTCATTTCCATATGTTCACAATTTTGGAAATTTACCAATTTTGACATGAAAATTAATTTTTTTCAAATTGGCTAATATTTTACAAGCATGTTGGAAATGGTTAAGAATTGAGATTTCTACTATGTTAACCCCTTGAAATAATGAACAAATGAAACTAAAACACATATTTAAAGGTATTGCTTCTCCTTGCTTTGTGGGGATGTATGTGTATTCGAATGGAAAAAAAAAAAAAAAAAAAAAAAAAAAAAAAAAAAAAAAAAAAAAAAAAAAAAAAAAAAAAAAAAAAAAAAAAAAAAAAAAAAAAAAAAAAAAAAAAAAAAAAAAAAAAAAAAAAAAAAAAAAAAAAAAAAAAAAAAAAAAAAAAAAAAAAAAAAAAAAAAAAAAAAAAAAAAAAAAAAAAAAAAAAAAAAAAAAAAAAAAAAAAAAAAAAAAAAAAAAAAAAAAAAAAAAAAAAAAAAAAAAAAAAAAAAAAAAAAAAATAAAAAATAAAAAATAAGCTAATATTTTACATGCATGTTGGGAATGGCAAAGAAATGAGGATTCGGAATGTTAACCCTTAAAATAATGAACAAACGATACTAAAATAAATATCTAAAAGGATTTGATTGTTCTTCATAGTGGGAATGTATGTCCTTGGAATAAAAAAAAAAAAATCTTAGCATGGAATTTAATGGTTTCTCATGTCATGCAAGCGTAAAGTAACTCAATTTTATAATTTTCCAACACTAATAAGAAATTATGTAAAATTGAGGTTTAACTTCATTCTAACATTATTTACCGGCTATACTTCATAATAAAACATGAACTTTTAGTCATTTTCAACTTCATGTCAAGCTAAGGAAGATCTTAAAACTTTGAAATTGTGATGTCAAAATAGCTCATTTCCATATGTTAACACCTTTGGAAATTTACCAATTTTTACAAGAAAATTAAATTAATTCAAATTGGCTAATATTTTATACGCATGTTGGGAATGGCTAAGAATTGAGATTTCACAATGTTAAACCCTTGAAATAATGAACAAATGAAACTAAAACACATTTTTTAAAGGTATTGATTGTTCTTGTTCGTGGGGAAGTATGTGTTTTTCGAATGGAAAAATCTTAGATTGGATTTCTAGCGCTTTTTCACCATATGAATGAAGAAAGTAAACCAATTTGATAATTTTCAAACATTAATATAAAACAAAGTAAAATTGAGTTTTAACGTCATATGGAAATTAGTTATCGAGATTACCATTATAAACCTGGCACATTTAACCTTTTCCAACTTCCATTTCCAAATATTACGAGATTTGAAACTTTGAAATTTTCACGAGAAATTATAGAAATTTTTGGAAATTGACCAATTTTTACCATAAATGTAAAACATTTCAAATTGGCTGATATTTTACATGCATGTTGGGAATGGCTAAGAAGTGAGGTTTCACAATGTTAACCATTAAAATAATGAACAAACGATACTAAAAGAAATTTCTAAAATGTTTTGATCGTTCTTGATAGTGGGAATGTATGTCCTCGGAATAGGAAAATCTTAGCATGGATTTTTAATGGTTTCTCATGTCATGCATGCAGAAAGTAACCTAATTTTATAATTTTCCAACACTAATAAGAAAACAGCCAAAACTGAGGTTTAACTTCATTTGAACATTATTTACCGGGGTTACCATAATAAAACATGAACTTTATGTCATTTTCAACATTCATGTCAAGCATAAGGAAGATCTCAAAACTTTTAAATTGTGATGTCAAAATAGCTCATTTCCATATGTTAACACCTTTGGAAATTTACCAAATTTTCTTATGAAAATGAAAATAATTCAAATTGGCTAATATTTTACATGTATGTTGGGAATGGCTAAGAATCGAGATTTCACAATGTTAAACTCCAAGTGTGTGAAACAATGAACAAATGAAACTAAAACACATTTTTTAAAGGTATTGATTGTTCTTGTTCGTGGGGAAGTATGTGTTTTCGAATGGAAAAAAATCTTAGATTGGATTTCTAGCGCTTTTTCACCATATGAAATCTAAGAAAGTAAACCAATTTGATAATTTTTAAACATTAATATAAAACAAAGTAAAATTGAGTTTTAACGTCATAATGAAATTAGTTATCGAGATTACCATTATAAAACTGGTACATTGAACCTTTTCCAACTTCCATTTCAAATATTACGAGATTTGAAACTTTGAAATTTTCACGTGAAATTGCAGCTTGGGAAATTGACCAATTTTTACTACAAAATGTAAAACATTTCCAATTAACGACTATTTTTGGCAAGCATGTTGGGAATGGCTACTAGCCGAGGTTTCACAATGTTAACCATTAAAATAATGAACAAACGATACTAAAAAGAAATTTCTAAAATGTTTTGGATTGTTCTTGATAGTGGGAATGTATGTCCTTGGAATAAAAAAATCTTAGCATGGATTTTTAATGGTTCTCATGTCATGCATGCCAAAGTAACTCAATTTTATAATTTTCCAACACTAATAAGAAATTATGTAAAATTGAGGTTTAACTTCATTTGAACATTATTTATCAAGCAATAAAATAATAAAACATGAACTTTGAGTCATTTTCAACATTCATGTCAAGATAATAGGAAGATCTTAAAACTTTTAAATCAGGATGTCAAAATAGCTCATTTCCATATGTTAACACCTTTGGAAATTTACTAATTTCTAAATGAAAATGAAATAATGTCAAATTGGCTAATATTTTACATGCATGTTGGGAATGGCTAAGAATTGAGATTTCACAATGTTAAACCCGTGAAATAAATGAACAAATGAAACTAAAACACATTGCTTCTTTAAAGGTATCGATTGTTCTCGTTCGTGGGGAAGTATGTGTTTTCGAATGGAAAAATCTTAGATTGCATTTCTAGCGCTTTTTCACCATATGAATGAAGAAAGTAAACCAATTTGATAATTTTCAAACATTAATATAAAACAAAAAAAAATTGAGTTTTAACGTCATATGGATATTAGTTATCGAGATTACCATTATAAAACTGGTACATTTAACCTTTTCCAACTTCCATTTCAAATATTAGAGAATTTGAAACTTTGAAATTTTCACTTGAAATTGTGCACTGGGGAAATTGACCAATTTTTACCATAAATGTAAAAAATTTCAAATTAAATAATATTTTACATGCATGTTGGGAATGGTTAAGAGTTGAGGTTTCACAATGTTAACCATTAAAATAATGAACAAACGATACCAAAAGAAATTTCTAAAAGGTTTTGATTGTTCTTGATAGTGGAAATGTATGTGCTTTTAATACAAAAATCTTAGTTTTAATTTTAACAGTTTCTCATGACATGCATGCAAAAAGAAACTCCAATTTTTACAATTTTCCAACACTAATAATAATTGATATAAAATTGAGTTTTAACGTCATTTGAATATTATTTTATCAAGCTACTATATCAAAACCTCGAACTGGAAGTCATTTCCAATGTTCATGTCAAATATTAGGCGCATTTTAAAACTTTGAAATTTCAAGTGTCAAAATAGCTCATTTCCATATGTTAACACAATGGGAAATTTACCAATTTTGACATGAAAATTAATTTTTCTGAACATTGGCTAATATTTCACAAGTATGTAAGGGGAATGGCTAAATATCGAGATTTCATAGCACGTTAAACCATCGAAATAATGATCAAATGACAATAAAACACACTTTTTAAAAGTATTGACTCTTCTTATTCGTGGGGATGTATGTGCTTTCGAATGGAAATATGTAAGCTTGGATTTGAAGCACCGTTTCACCACATGCATGCGTAAAGTAAACTAATTTGATAATTTTCAAACACTAATATCAAACAAAGTAAAATTGAGTTTTAACGTTATATGGAAATTAAGTTATCGAGATTACCATTATAAAAACTTCTAGTTTTAACCATTTCCAACTTGAATATCAAATATTTAGAGATTTGAAACTTTGAAATTTTCACGTGAAATTACCACTATGGAAATTGACCAATTTTGACTATAAAATTAAAAATTTTCAAATTGGCTAATATTTTACTCGTATAATGGGAATGGCTATGAGTCGAGGTTTCACAATATTAACCCTTAAAATAATGAACAAACGATACTAAAATACATTTTTAAAAGGTTTTGATTGTTCTTGATAGTGGGAATGTATGTCCTTGGAATAAAAAAAATCTTAGCATGGATTTTTAACGGTTTCTCATGTCAGCGCATGCGTAAAGTAACTCCAATTCTTATAATTTTCCAACACTAATAAGAAATTATGTAAAATTGAGGTTTAACTTCATTTGAACATTGTTTAATGTGGGTTACTATAATAAAACATGAACTTTTAGTCATTTTCTAACATTCATGTCAAATAAGAGGAAGATCTTAAAAGTTTTAAATTGTGATGTCAAAATAGCTCATTTCCATATATTAACACTTTTGGAAATTTACCACTCTTTACAAGAAAATGAAATTAATTCAAATTGGCTAATATTTTACATGCATGTTGGGAATGGCCAAGAATTGAGATTTCAGTTAAATGGAAGAACTCAGGAACACAATGAATGGAAATGAAACTAAAACACATTTTTTAAAGGTATCGATTGTTCTTGTTCGTGGGAAAGTATGTGTTTTTTAATGGAAAAATCTTAGATTGGATTTCTAGCGCTTTTTCACCATATGAATGAAGAAAGTATACCAATTTGATAATTTTCAAACATTAATATAAAACAAAGTAAAATTGAGTTTTAATTCATTATACGGATATTGCTTATCGAGATTACCATTATAAACCGCGTACATTTAACTCTTTCCAACTTCCATTCCAAATATTAGGAGATTTGAAACTTTGAAATTTTCACGTGAAATTGCAGCTTGGGAAATTGACTAATTTTTACTATAACATGGAAAATTTCAAATTCTGGCCGATATTTTACATTTATGTCAGTAATGGTTAAGAGTTTCGAGGTTTCACAATGTTAACTATTAAAATAATGAACAAACGATACTAAAAGAAATTTCTAAAAGGTTTTGATTGTTCTTGATAGTGGTAATGTATGTGCTTCTAATACAAAAATCTTAGTTTTAATTTCAAAATATTGTCATGACATGCATGCGTAAAGTAACCTAATTTTACAATTTTCCAACACTAATAATAATAATTATATAAATTTGAGTTTCAACGTCGATTTGAATATTATTTTATCAAGTTACCATAATAAACCCTGAAATCTCAGTCATTTCCAATGTTCATGTCAAAATATTAGGCGCATTTTAAAATCTTTGAAATTGTTATGTCAAAATAGCTCATTTCCATATGTTATCATCTTTTGAAATTTACCAATTTTGGACATGAAAATTAATTTTTTTAACACACATTTTTTAATTTTTTATAAGCATGTAGGGAATGGCTAAGAATTGAGATTTCACAATGTTAAACCCTTGAAATAATGATCAAATGACAATAAAATACACTTTTAAAAGGTATTGACTCTTCTTATTCGTGGGGATGTATGTGCTTTCGAATGGAAATATCTAAGCTTGGATTTGAAGCACCGTTTCACCACATGCATGCAAACAAAAGTAAACCAATTTGATAATTTTCAAACACTAATATCAAACAAAGTAAAATTGAGTTTTAACGCTATATGGAAATTAGTTATTTGAGATTACTATTATAAAACTTGTAAATTTAACTATTTCCAATCTAATTATCAAATATTTTGGGAGATTTCAAAATTTGTGATCTTTCACGTGAAATTACCACTATGGAAATTGCATCAATTTTGACTATAAAATTAAAAATTTTAAATTGGCTAATATTTTACTTGTATATTGGGAATGGCTATGAGTTGAGGTTGCTCTACAATATTAACTCCCCAAAATAATGAATAAAACGATACTAAATGACATTTTTAAAAGGTTTTGATTGTTCTTGATAGTGGGAATGTATGTCCTTGGAATAAAAAAAATCTTAGCATGGATTTTTAATGGTTCTCATGGCTTGGCATGCAGAAAGTAACCTAATTTTATAATTTTCCAACACTAATAAGAAATTATGTAAAATTGAGGTTTAACTTCATTTGAACATTATTTACCGGGTTACCATAATAAATCACATGAACTTTTTAGTCATTTTCAACATTGATGTCAAGCATAAGGAAGATCTTAAAACTTTTAAATTGTGATGTCAAAATAGCTCATTTCCATATATTAACACCTTTTGAAATTCACCAATTTTTACAGGAAAATGAAATTAATTGAAATTATCTAAAATTTTACATGCATGTTGGGAATGGCTAAGAATTGCCATTTCACAATGTTAAACCCGTGAAATAATGAACAAAATGAAACTAAAACACATTTTTTAAAGGTATTGATTGTTCTTGTTCGATTGGAAGTATGTGTTTTCGAATGGAAAAATCTCAGATTGGATTTCTAGCGCTTTTTCACCATATGAATGAAGAAAGTAAACCAATTCTGATAATTTTCAAACATTAAAATATAAACAAAGTAAAATTGAGTTTTAACGTCATATGGATATTAGTTATCGAGATTACCATTATAAACCGAGTACATTTAACCTTTTCCAACTTCCATTCCAAATAAAAAGAGATTTGAAACTTTGAAATTTTCACGGGAAATTACCATGAAATTGGGAAATTGACCAATTTTTACCATAAAATGTAAAAAAAATTTCAAATTTGCCGATATTTTAAATGCATGTTGGGAATGGTTGAAGAGTTGAGGTTTCACAATATTAACCATTAAAACAATGAACAAACGATACTAAAAGAAATTTCTAAAAAAAGGTTTTGATTGTTCTTGAGAGTAGGAATGTATGTGCTTGCAATGCAAAAATCTTAGTTTGAATTTTTTAACGGTTTCTCGAGGCGATACGATGCGAGAAAGTAACCTAAGTTTAAAATTTTCCTAATTTAATAAGAAATCATGTAAAATTGAGTTTTAACTTCATTTTGAACATTATTTACCGGTGTTACCATAATAAAACATGAACTTTTAAACATTTCAATGTTTATGTCAAATATTAGGCGGATTTTAAAACTTTGAAATTGTTATGTCAGAATATCTCATTTCTATATGTTAACACCTTTGGAAATTTACCAATTTTGACATGAAAATTAATTTTTTTAACATTGGCTAATATTTTACAAGCATGTAGGGAATGGCTAAGAATTGAGATTTCACAATGTTAAACCCTTGAAATAATGATCAAATGACAATAAAACACACTTTTCAAAAGTATTGACTCTTCTTATTCGTGGGGATGTATGTGCTTTCGAATGGAAATATCTAAGCTTACATTTGAAGCACTCGTTTCACCACATGCATGCGTAAAAGTAAACCAATTTGATAATTTTCAAACACTAATATCAAACAAAGTAAAATTGAGTTTTAACGTTATATGGAAATTAGTTATCAAGATTACCATAATAAAACTTGTACTTTTAACCATTTCCAACTCGAATATCAAATATTAAAGAGATTTGAAACTTTGAAATTTTCACGTGAAATTACTACTCATGGAAATTGACTAATTTTGACTATAAAATTAAAAAATTTTAAATTGGCTAATATTTCTACCAGGATAATGGGAATGGCTAAAGAGTTGAGGTTTCACAATATTAACTCCTTAAAATAATGAACAAACCATACTAAAATACATTTTTAAAAGGTTTTGATTGTTCTTGATAGTGGGAATGTATGTGCTTGGAATAGTAAAATTTTAGCTTGGATTTTAAATGGTTTCTCATGATACGCACGCAAAAGTAACCTAATTTAATAATTTTCCAAAAACTAATAAGAAATTATGTAAAATTTAGTTTTAAAATCAAAAAAAAAAAAAAAAAAAAAAAAAAAAAAAAAAAACATGAATCTTTAGTCATTTTCAACATTCATGTCAACTATTAGGCGGATCTTAAAACTTTGAAAATTTTATGTCAAAATAGCTCATTTCTTAACGTTAACACCATTTAGAAATTTACCAATTTTAACATGAAAATTAGAATATTCAAATTGGCTAATATTATAGATACATGATGGGAATGGCTAAGAATTGAGATTTCACAATGTTAAACCCTTAAAATAATGAACAACCGAAACTAAAACACATTTTTTAAAGGTATTGATTGTTCTTGTTCGTGGGGATGTATGTGCTTTCGAATGGAAAAATCTTAGATTGAATTCCTAGCGCTTTTTCACCACATCCATACAGAAAGTAAACTAATTTGATAATTTTCAAACACTAATATAAAACAAAGTAAAATAGAGTTCTAACGTCATATGAAAATGAGTTATCGAGATTACCATTATAAAACTTGTACTTTTAACCTTTTCCAAATCGTATGTCAAATATTAGAAGATTTGAATCTTTGAAATTTTCACGTGATATCGCCGCTTTAGAAATTGACCAATTTTGACCATAAAATCAAACATTTCGAAATTGGCTAATATTTTACACGCATGTTGGGAATGGCTAAGAGTTGAGGTTTCACAATGCTAACACTTAAAATAATGAACAAATGATACTAAAAGAAATTTGTAAAAGGTTTTGATTGTTCTCGATAAAGGGGGAATGTACGTGAATCGAATACAAAAATCTTTGCTCTGATTTTTAACGGTTTCTCATGACATGCATGCAGAAAGTAACCTAATTTGACAACCTTCTAACACTAATAAGAAATCATGTAAAAATGAGTTTTAACTTCATTTGAACATTATTTATCTAAGTCACCCTAATAAAACATGTTCCTCTTTAGTCATTTCCAACATTCATGTCAAATAATAGGCGGATCTTAAAACATTGAAATATTTATGTAACAAAATAGCTCATTTCCAGATGTTAACACCTTTAGAAATTTACTCATTTTGACATGAAAATTATTTTTTTTTCAAACTGTCCAATATTTTACAATCATGGGAAAAACGGCTGCTAATTTGTATTTCACAAAGGTTAAACCTTTGAAATAATGAACAACCGAAACTAAAAAACATTTTTTAAAGGTATTGATTATTCTTATGTTCGTGGGGATGTATGTGCTTTCGAATGGAAAAATCTTAGATTGCATTTCTAGCGCTCTTTCACTACATCCATGCGTAAAGTAAACTAACTCCGATAATTTTCAAACACTAATATAAAACAAAGCAAAATTGAGTTTTAACGTCAAATGAAAATTAGTTATTGAGATTACCATTATAAAACTTGTACTTTTAACCTTTTCCAGTTCTGCATGTCAAATATTAGGAGATTTGAAACTTTGAAATTTTCACGTGAAATTGCCGCTTTTGAAATCGAATTAATTTTGACCATAAAATCAAAACATTTCAAATTTGGGAATATTTCATACGCATGTTGGGAATGTCTAAGAGTTGAGGTTTCATAATATTAACACTTAAAATAATGAACAAATGATACTAAAAGAAATGTTTAAAAGGTTTTGATTGTTCTTGATAATGGGAATATACGGGCTTCGAATAAAAAAATCTTTGCTCGCATTTCTAACGGTTTGGCATGGAATGCAGGGGAAATGTAACCTAATTTGACCATTTTCCAACACTAATAAAAATCCTCTAGAAATTTAGTTTTAACTTCATTTGAACAATATTTTCCGGGGTTACCTTAATAAAACATGAACATTTTCAGTCATTTTCAACATTCATGTCAAATATTAGGCGAATCTTAAAACTTTGAAATTTTTTATGTCAAAATAGCTCATTTCCATATGTTCACACCTTTGGAAATTTACCTATTTTGACATGAAAATTAATTTTTTTCAAATTGGCTAATATTTTACATGCATGTTATTAATGGCTGTAAGGAATCGAGATTTCACAATGTTAAACCCTTGAAATAATGAACAACTTAAACTAAAACAC
Source organism: Linum usitatissimum (assembly GCA_030674075.2). NCBI lineage: Eukaryota > Viridiplantae > Streptophyta > Magnoliopsida > Malpighiales > Linaceae > Linum > Linum usitatissimum. The sequence goes on along the minus strand of JAUJYP020000447.1, from coordinate 1,969 downwards.
ATCTTTTAAAGGTATTGATTGTTCTTATTCGCTGGGATGTATGTGCTTTCGAATGCAAAAATCTTAGATTGGATTTCTAGCGCTTTTTCACCACATCCATACAGAAAGCAAACCAATTTTTAAAATTTTCAAACACTAATATAAAACAAAGTAAAATAGAGTTCTAACGCCATATGAAAATCAGTTATCGAGATTACCATTATAAAACTTGTACTTTTAACCTTTTTCCAACTTGCATGTCAAATATTAGGTGATTTGAAACTTTGAAATTTTCACGGAATATTGCCGCTTTTAGTAATTGACCAATTTCGAGAATTTACAAAATCAAAAATATAAATTGGGGAATATTTTACACGCATGTCGGGAATGGCTAAGAGTTGAGGTTTCATAATATTAACACTTAAAATAATGAACAAATGATACTAAAAAGAAATTTTTAAAAGGTTTTGATTGTTCTTGATAAAGGGAATATATGTGCTTCGAATAAAAAAAAATCTTTGCTTGAATTTCTAACGGTTTCTCATGACATACATGCAAAATGTAACCTAATTCCGACCATTTTCCAACACTAATAAAAAATCTTGTAAAATTTAGTTTTAACTTCATTTGAACAATATTTTCCGGGGTTACCTTAATAAAACATGAACATTTAGTCATTTTCAACATTCATGTCAAATATTAGGCGGATCTTAAAACTTTGAAATTTTTATGTCAAAATAGCTCATTTCCATAAGTTCACACATGAAGAAATTTACCTATTTTGACATGAAAATTAATTTTTTTTCAAATTGGCTAAATATTTTACATGCATGTTGGGAATGGCTAAGAATTGAGATTTCACAATGTTAAACCCTTGAAATAATGAACAACTTAAACTAAAACACATCTTTTAAAGGTATTGATTGTTTTTATTCTTGGGGATTTACGAGATTAAGAATGCAAAAATCTTAGATTCGATTTCTAGCGCTTTTTCACCACATCCATAAGGAAAGTAAACCAATTTTTAAAATTTTCAAACACTAATATAAAACAAAGTAAAATAGAGTTCTAACGTCATATGAAAATGAGTTATCGAGATTACCATTATAAAACTTGTACTTTTAACCTTTTCCAACTCGCATGTCAAATATTAGTGGATTTTGAAACTTTGAAATTTTCACGTTGATATTGCCGCTTTAGTAATTGGACTAATTTCGACCATAAAATCAAAACATTTCAAATTGGCTAATATTTTACACGCATGCTTCTGGAATGGCTAAGAGTCGAGGTTTCACAACGCTAACACTTAAAATAATGAACAAATGATACTAAAAGAAATTTCTAAAAGGTTTTGATTGTTCTGGATAGTGGGAATGTATATGCTTCGAATAAAAAAATCTTCGCTTGGATTTCTAACGGTTTCTCATGACATGTATGCAATAAAGTAACCTAATTTGACAATTTTCCAACACTAATAGCAATCAAGTAAAATTGAGTTTTAATTTTATTTGAATATTATTTATCTAAGGTTACCTTTAATAAAACATGAATTTCTTTAGTCATTTCCAACATTCATGTCAAATATTAGGCGGATCTTAAAAACTTTCAAAATTTTATGTCAAAATAGCTCCTTTCCATTTGTTAACACCTTTTAAATTTACCTATTTTGACATGAAATTTATTATTTTTTCAAATTGGCTAATATTTTACATGCATGTTATAAATGGCTAAGAATTGACATTTCACAATGTTAAACCCTTGAAATAATTAAGAACTGAAACTAAAAACACATTTTTTAAAGGTATTGATTATTCAAATTACCATGGGATTTACGTGCTTTTGAATGGAAAAATTTGAGATTGCATTTCTTTGCCTTTTTGACCACATGCATACTTGGAAGTAAAACCAATTTGATCATTTTCAAACACTAATATAAACAATGTAAAATTGAGTTTTAACGCCATATGAAAATTAGTTATCGAGATTACCA
>JAUJYP020000446.1:0-16991 GCA_030674075.2 Linum usitatissimum | reverse complement strand
CGCGCTCGATCGTTGACGGGTAGGTGCTCGAAGAAGGCGATGCTCTCACGCCCCTCCTGCAGTAGCGGCGCCTTCGGCGCGAGGTTGATCGCCTTCACCCCGGGCTCAAGTGGGCTATGTGCGGGGCACACCTCGACGCAGATGCCGCAGCCAGTGCAGTCCTCCAAGTACACTTCAAGCGAGAAGCGCACGTCGGGGTTGCCCCGTGAATTGACCGGTGCCGACTTGAAGCCGGCCGGCGCTCCTTCCAGCCTGTGCTCCCCGTAATACTTCGTGCGGATCACGCTGTGCGGGCAAGCGAAGCCGCATTGGCCACACTGGATGCACAGGTCCGGGCGCCACACCGCCACGTCGTCGGAGATGTTGCGCTTCTCGAACGCGGAGGTGCCTGACGGGAAGGTGCCATCGTAAGGCAACTCGCTCACGCGGATCTCATCGCCCCGGCCGAGCATCATTTTCGCCGTGACCTCGCGCACAAACGCCGGCGCCTGCGCCGGTACGATCGGCGGCCGCTCGAAGTGACTCGTCGCCGCGGCCGGCACGGCGACCTCATGCAGATGCGCGAGCGCGCGGTCGACAGCCGCGAAGTTCATGCGCACCACCGCGGCGCCCTTGTCGGCGTAAGTCTTCTCGATCAGGCTCTTGATGCGCCGGATCGCCTCCTCGCGCGGCAGCACGTCGAGATCGCGAAAAGCAAGTCTGCAGCACCGTGTTGATGCGGCCGCCCAAGCCCGCTTCGCGCGCGACCGCGGAGGCGTCGATAACGAAGAAGCGCAGCCTCTTATCTATGATTCTCTGCTGCATTGAACGCGGCAGCCGATCCCAGACAGCGTCCGGGCCGTGCGGTGTGTTGAGTAGGAAGGTGCCACCTTCAGCCGCGAGGTGCAGCACATCGACGCGCTCCAGAAAACCCGGTTGGTGGCAGGCGATGAAATTCGCGGACTCGATGAGGTACGGCGAGCGGATCGGTCGCCGCCCGAAGCGCAGGTGCGAGAGAGTCTGCGCGCCGGACTTGTGCGAGTCGTAGACGAAGTAGCCCTGCGCGTACATCGTTGGATCCTCGGTGAGGATCTTGACGCTATTTTTGTTAGCCCCAACGGTGCCATCCGCGCCCAGGCCGAAGAAGAGCGCACGCACTACGTCATTGCGCTCGAGCGAGAACGCCGCATCAACCGCAAGGCTCGTATGGGTGACATCATCTTCGATACCCACCGTGAAACCGTTTTTGGGCACGGTCTTCTTCAGCTCATCAAACACCGCTTTCGCCTGTGCGGGATTGAAGTTCTTCGACCCCAGTCCGTAGCGCCCGCCGATGACGCGCGGTAGGGTTGAACGGTCGCCAGTGGCGACCGCCTGCGCCAGCGTAGTGAGGACGTCGAGATAGAGCGGCTCGCCGGGTGCACCTGGCTCCTTGGCCTGCTCAAGCACCGCGATCGCCCGGCAAGTCGTCGGCACCACAGCGATGAAATGCTCCGCCGAGAACGGCCGGTAGAGACGCACCTGCAACACCCCGACCTTCTCACCCGCCTGCTGTAGGAAAGCGGCGGTCTCGCGCGCGGTCTCGGCACCCGAGCCCATGAGCACAATCACACGCTCGGCATCAGGCGCGCCGTCGTACTCGAACAACCGGTAGGTGCGGCCCGTCAGTTGTGCGAAGCGCTCCATTGCGTCCTGCACGATCGCGGGCACACGCACGTAGAATGGATTCACCGTCTCGCGCGCCTGAAAGAAGGTATCCGGATTGTGCGCAGTGCCGCGCACAACGGGGTTCTCGGGCGTCAGGGCGCGAGCGCGATGCGCACGGACCAGATCGTCGCGAATCATCGAGCGGATCTGTACATCCGACAGCAGCTCGATTTTCCGTATTTCGTGCGAGGTGCGAAAGCCATCAAAGAAATGCAGGAACGGCACGCGCGACTCGAGCGTGGCCGCCTGGGCGATGAGCGCGGCATCGTGCGCCTCCTGCACCGAGCCCGAGGACAGCAGCGCAAATCCGGTGGTGCGTGCGGCCATCACGTCGGAGTGATCGCCGAAGATTGACAGCGCCTGCGTCGCGAGCGCACGCGCTGCGACGTGGAAGACCGTTGAGGTGAGCTCACCGGCAATCTTAAACATGTTGGGTAGCATCAGCAGGAGACCCTGCGAGGCGGTGAAGGTCGTGGTGAGCGAGCCTGACTGTAGCGCGCCGTGCACCGCGCCCGCTGCACCGCCCTCGCTCTGCATCTCCTGCACGACCGGGACGCTGCCCCAGAGATTAGTCAGCCCTTGTGTCGACCATTCATCTGCGAGCTCCGCCATCGTTGAGGACGGAGTGATCGGATAGATCGCGCACACCTCGTTAACGCGATAGGCAATGCGCGCCACTGCCGTGTTGCCATCGAGCGTGTCGGTCTCAGGCAGCAGGGGTTGGCCTTCGTTCATGTCGGCTCCGGAATCATCTCGATCGCGTGACAGGGACAGGCGTGGAAGCACACCGCGCAGCCGGTGCACCGGTCGTAGAGATAGCGGTAGCGGTGTCCGGGCCCGAGCTTCTCGATTGCCTGCTCCGGACAGGCGGCATAGCACTGGTCGCACACGAAGCAGTTGCCGCACGACAAACATCGCTGCGCTTCAGAGCAAGCTTCGGGCTCAGCAAGCCCGGCGAGCACTTCGGCAAATCCGTCAACCCGCCGCGAGGGCGGCAGGGCCGGCTGCTCGGCACGGGCGGCGTCGCTGTAGACCGGCAGATGCAGCAGGTCGAAGGAAACGCCCGAGTGCTTTGGCGCGGGCACATAGGCGCCACCGCGCAGCCACGCATCGATGTGACGCGCCGCTTTCTTACCATGTCCGACCGCGGCGGTCACCGTACGCGCGTTCGGCACGGCGTCGCCGCCTGCGAAGATGCCGGGATGGCCGGTCATCATCGATGCCGATACGCTGATGGTGCCGTCGGGGAGAAACACTGCGCCCGGAATCTTTTTAAGAAAGGCGCTGTCGGTCTGCTGCCCGAGCGCGAGCACGACCGCATCGACCGAGAGAGTCTCGAAGCGCCCTGTCGGCTGGGGCCGACCTTGCGAGTCGAGTTCCATCGTCTCAACAGTGAGCTCGGACCCGGCGATCTCCTTGATGCTCGTGAGCCACTTGATCTTGACACCTTCCTCGAGTGCCTCATCGGCCTCGAACGCATGCGCCGCCATGTGCGCGCGGTCGCGGTGATAGACGATGAGTGCCTCCTCGACACCCAGGCGCCGGGCGGTGCGCGCGGCGTCCATCGCGGTGTTGCCGCCGCCGTAGACCACGACCCGCCGCCCGAGGCGCGGCGGCTCACCCGCGCCCACACCGCGCAGAAGGCTCACGGCATCGAGCACGCGCGGCGCATCGCGCGCAGGAATCTCCACGCGCCTCGACAGATGCGCCCCGATCGCAACGAAGGCTGCATCGAACCGCCCGTCCGCCTTCTCGGCGAGCAGGTCTTTGACGGTATGGTTGAGCACGATGCGGACGCCCATCGCTTCGATCCGGCGCACCTCCTTCAACAGATCCTCGCGCGGCAACCGGTACGCGGGAATGCCGAAATGCAACATCCCGCCGGGCAGCGGGCCCGCATCGCGCACTTCGACCGCGTGCCCGAGTCGCGCGAGGTGATAGGCCGCGGACAAACCGCTCGGTCCCGCCCCAACCACCAACACACGCTTACCCGTAGGCGGTGCGTCGACTGGCAGCGCCCAGCCCTCCAGCGCCGCACGGTCGCCGAGGTATCGCTCCACCGCATGAATGCTCACTGCGCTGTCGAGCTCGCCGCGGTTGCAGCGCTCTTCACACGGGTGATAGCAGACGCGCCCGTGTACGGCCGGCAGCGGATTGTCGCGCGTGAGTGTGAGCCATGCCTCGTGCCAGCGGCCCGAGCGCGCGTGCTCGAGCCAGCCCTGGATGTTCTCGCCAGCCGGGCACGTGGTTGCATGGGGGCAGCAGATCCACGTAAAGCGGCCGCTGCGAACGTTGGTCCCGTCCCCGGCGCCGCCAGCAAATCGACTAAGGGCGTGAAGTCCGATCGTCGCGTGGCCATGTTGGCGCTCCCGCCTAATCGGTCCGCACGGTCGAGCGACTCGCCGCCACACGGATGCCGGTCTTTGCAGAGCTCATGACTTTCCCCTTGACGACTTCGATGAGTATGACCGAGCCGGATGAGCCCAACCCTCTCAGAACGGTCTCAATCATTCTCTCGTACGTATAACCCCTACTCTTGTGGCCTCGGTGTTCATCTAATGACGAGGGAGCGCAAGTCGCGATGGGTGCCAATCCGCAACAAACACTCCTCGCCCCGCTAGAGCCACTTCCAGAGGCCGAGTGCAATCAGGACGATGATTGCGATCATCGGCACGCAGCACAGAACCATCCAGAACCAGCCCCCGCCCTTCTTCCCATCACCGGTCTCCCGTGTTGCATCGCTGACGCCCTCCCTCAACTAAGAACGTGTTGGCTTGTAGGCAGTGCTCCACCCCCAGCCGCTGGTACAGGGGGCAGTAGCCACGGATGCCGGTCACAACAAAATCCACTCCAAGCGCAGTCAGTGCGATATACAGCAGCAGCCACACCCAGGTCCCGCCACCGAGCAACAGCACCGCTGCCCAGACAGCCAACGCACTGCCAAGCAGCACCCGCAGCACCCGCTCAGTCGTCCCGAGGTTCTTCATAGCCCGCTCCTCGCCAATCCTCGCCTCAATTCAGGAGTCCAGCTTGCGGCATCGAGGATCTCAGAATCATCTCGATGCGGCTGCGATTCCGTCGGGCGATTGTGTGGGAGGTCGCAACGCTGAATCAGCCAGACGGACGCTGGCCATCTAGCCCAGGTGCTTCACGACGATATACTGGTCTTCGGGAAACACCTCTGTGAACCCATCGGCACCCTCAAAAGGATCAATTACCTTGTCGCCGTTCTGCGCGCTCGCAGCCTTCAGATCCGCCATGCGCCTGATGTTGTGCAAGCCGAGTCCGATAGCTGGAATGATGTCGCCTGGGCGTACACGTACGATGTCGCCAGGGACCAGTTCCCGGGCAGGAATGACCTGCCAAGTTTTGTCGCGCCGCACCCGTGCATTGACCTGCAAGTGTCTGCGCAGCTCCTCAACAATACCGGCAGCCCGGTGCTCCTGCGCAAGACTCAACACGGAGTTCACGACAAGCAGGCCACTCGCAACGGCCAAGTCGGAATGTTTCCGCAGCACGGCCGACAGAATCATGATCAGTTCGAGCATCCACGCAGACATTCCCGAGAACTTCCGCGTGAACCTGAGTACGGGGTGTCACTTCCTCTCGGCCCCTTCGTTGTAGCCGTGCTCTTTCCGGCGCTCCTCGACCTCCGCGTGCGAGAGACCCGAGTCGGGACTGACGCGTAGCGTCGCGAGTGTGTCGGGCACCGACGCGGACGTGATGTCGGGTGGCTTGTCGGTCGTTGGCACAATGGCAGGGGATTCTGCGCGCGATCTCGTTGTGAGAGTCATGGCCCTATCCTGTGTCTCGGCTTGCAGCCCCAGCGTCCTAGTCAGAGTGCAGCATCAGAACCAAATCCTCACGCCCGCGACGAGCCGCGAGTCGGTAATGTTTTTCCCGTTCGCTCTCAGACGGTCTGCCGTGTCACCGAGCGCCCGGTCCCAGACATAACCGACGTACGGCGCGAACTTGCGACGGATCTCGTATCGCAGCCGCAGGCCGAGCTCGACATTACCGACGCCTGTACCGAGATCACGTTTCGACTCCGCCCGGCTGTACAGGTTGGATTCGATCTTCGGGGTCAGGATCAGCCGGTTGGTGAACAACAACTCGTACGAGGCTTTGAAGCGTGCGGACAGCCGGCCGTCTTCGCCCACGTAGCCGGTTGCTTCGACCTCGAACCAATAGGGGGCGAGACCTTGCACGCCCGCTGCGGCGTACGTATGCGCCCCGGCGCCCAAATCCTGCCGCACGCCCAACTGCGTCGCCCAGAACGGCGCGAAGGCGCGCCACCACAGTGCCTCACCGGTCGTTGTCGCACCGACGCGACCGCTGTCCACCGATCCTTCGGTCCGCAGCCACAGTTTCTGCTCGTCAGGTCCGTACCACGCTTGCATATCCCAAGCAGCGCCACCACCGGGGTCGCGATAGGTGCCTTCCGCCTGCTCGACGAACACACGGCGCACGGCAAGCCGATCCACCTGCTCCAGGCCCGGCATCGGGCCGTACTCGTATCCGTCCGCGTAAGCATTGGGATCGCGCGCATTCTTTGGGGCTTTGCCGCCTTGCATCGACATGTTCATGGATTGGCTGCCTTGGGCGCCGCTCATGTCCATTCCGGCCATGCTGTCCGAACCCGTTTGCTTGGGCGCCGTGTCGGTTGATCTCATCTCCATGGCGGCCGGATCGTGCGGGGGCTCAGTCGTGGGTGCCTGCTGCGCGCTCGCCAGCGTCACGGATAGCGGCGTCGCAATGCCCGTCAATGCGCGCACGAGAGCTGTGACCCGCCGCCTCTTCATGCGACCAGCACTTCGCGGAACATGCCCGCCGCCATGTGATAGAGCAGATGACAGTGAAACGCCCAGCGCCCCGGCGCATCGGCGCTCACCGCGAAGCTCACGCGTTGCGCGGGCTGCACTACGATCGTGTGCTTGCGCACTTGAAACAGCCCGTCCGCGGATTCCAGATCGCTCCACATGCCGTGCAAGTGCATCGGGTGCGCCATCATCGAATCGTTCACCAGAATCACGCGCAGCCGCTCGCCACAGCGGAAGTGGATCGGCTTGGCGTCATTGAGCTTGACACCGTCGAGCGACCACATGAAACGCTCCATGTTGCCGGTCAGGTGCAACTCGATCTCGCGCCCGGGCAGGCGGGCATCGATGGGTCCACCGAGAGAATGCAGATCGGCGTACGTGAGCGCGCGCCGACCATTCTCGCGAAGGCCTACACCGGGATCGTCCAAGTTGGTACGCGGGTAGTCGACACGCATATCGACGCCCGCGCCATATTCAGTGCGCGCGTGTCGGACTGGGATCCTCTGCGAGTCGATCATGTTATGACCCGCGTGTTCGCCGGAATTGTCCATCGCCGCCATCGCGCCCATCATGTCAACGGGTGACAGCCAGGTGCGCGCATCGGGTGCCGGCACGTCCGCCTGCATGCCGGCACGCGGCGCGAGCGTGCCGCGCGCATATCCGGTGCGATCCATCGACTGCGCGTAAATCGTGTAAGCACCGTCATCCGGCATGCGCACGATCACGTCATAGGTTTCGCCGGGACCGATCCTGAATTCATCGACTTCGACGGGCTCGACGCGCTGGCCATCGGTGGTGACCACCGTGAGCTTGAGGCCCGGAATACGCACGTCGAAAAACGTCGCGGTGCCTGCGCCGATGAAGCGCAGGCGCACGTTCTCCGACCTGCGCGAGAGCCGTCCAATTTCCAGCAGGCGTCGTTCCGTTCATGAGATACGTGTAGGTTGCGGCGGAGATGTCGCTGAGATCCGTCTGGCCCATGCGCGCGCGATTCCACATGCGACGCGTGGCGAACGCCTCGCGCAGCCCACCGCGAGAGACATCGCCGACGAAGTCCCCTACCGTGGGTTGCGCGAAATTGTAGTAGCTGCTCATCTTCTTCAGGTTCAAGAACACCTGAAGCGGGTTCTCATCGGTCCAGTCGCTCAGGAGGATCGCGTAGTCGCGGTCGGCGTGGATCGGCTCCGGCTCGCGCGGCTCGGCGATCAGCGCACCATAGAGTCCGGTCTGCTCATGCAGGGTATGGGCGTGGTACCAGTAGGTCCCGCTCTGTCGCACCGTAAACCGGTAGGTGAATGTCTCGCCGGGGGCAATTCCGGGAAAGCTGATGCCCGGCACACCGTCCATCGTCGCGTCCAACAGCACACCGTGCCAATGGATGGAAGTGGGCTCCGTCATACGGTTGGTGACGCGCAATGTCACGGCGTCGCCTTCGCGCACGCGCAAAATCGCCGCGGGTAGCGCGCCATTGATCACAGTAGCTGCGCCGGGCTGGCCGGTGAAGTTGACAGGCTGTGTCGTTACTTCCAGATCGAATCTCGTGCCGCGCAACTCCGGCTGCTCGGCAGGCCCGCCGTATGCCCATGCCGGTCCTCTCCACAGACCGAATGAGCCGAGCGCACTCGCCGCCGCCACGCCTTGCACGAAGCGGCGACGGGAAATCTCCCCGCCGCCGGTTGCGATAACCACTGAATCGGAACTCACCGGGAACCGCACCCACAGCCCGATCCGGAGCCAACGTCCGAGGAGCGGGGCTCGCTCCCGGTGGCCGGCTTCCCCCTTCCCCGCCTCTTCGCACTTGGATGAATTGGCGATCTCCGCTTCGGTGCCGGCCTTGCGCGGCTGCGATGTGACTTTTGGCTGACTCGTTTCGGAAGGCTCGCGGCGACCCCCGCCGCAACAACCACCATGACTGCTCATGATCTGCTCCTTATACCTGGCGCATTTGCCATGTAACGCACGCTATCAGCGCGATATGGGCGGTGCGATGAGTAGTTTCCACGATCCAATGCGCTCCGCCGAGGCTTTTGCGAGTCTGTTGAGAATGTTTAGCGATGAAGCTGCGCTAACGTCCTACCATTAACCTGCGGAAGGTGAGTCATGTCGCTCTTCAATTTGTTGAACCGGCTCGTTCAGACAGGCCAGCTCACGGTCATCGACGCATCTGGGAAACGTCGTCGATTCGGTGCCGACAATGGGCCCGCCGTCACAATCCGCCTGCATGATCGGCGGCTGTATTACCGGCTGTTCCTCAACCCCGAACTCCACTTGGGCGAAGCGTATATGGACGGCACACTCACACTCGAGCAGGGCTCGTTGTACGACCTTCTGCACCTGTGTACGTTGAATGCGGCAGCCCTGACGCAACATCCCTTTCAGCGTGTGCGCCAGCGCCTCGATCGGCTCTGGAAGTCCCTGCAACAATACAATCCCACTACCCGGGCGCGCGCGAATGTCGCCCATCACTATGACCTGTCCGGTGCGCTGTACGATCGGTTCCTCGATCCGGACCGGCAATACTCGTGCGCCTATTTCCCGACCGGCAGCGAAACACTCGAGGCCGCGCAGCGGCGCAAGCAGATTCATCTCGGTGCCAAATTGCTGCTCCGGCCCGGCCAGCAGGTACTGGACATCGGTTCGGGTTGGGGCGGCCTTGGGCTGTTTCTCGCCCAGGTGGCGCAGGTCGACGTGACCGGTGTGACACTGTCTGAGGAGCAGCTGAAAGTGGCGCGCACCCGGGCAGCGGCCGCCGCTCTGTCGGATCGGGTGCGATTTCACCTGCGCGACTACCGGCAGGAGAACGGTCCTTACGACCGCATCGTCTCGGTCGGCATGTTCGAACACGTGGGTGCCACGCACTACGGGGAGTTCTTCGGCAAGGTGCGCGATCTGTTGAAGCCCGACGGCGTCGCCGTGCTGCATTCGATCGGCCGCATGGCCGGTCCCGGCACGACGAACGCCTGGATCCGTAAGTACATCTTCCCCGGCGGCTATTGCCCGGCACTGTCGGAAGTCCTGAGCGCCGTCGAGCGCGCTGGACTGTGGGTGACGGACCTCGAGATCCTGCGCGTGCACTATGCGGACACCTTGCGCGAATGGTCGCGTCGTTTCGCACGGCATCGCGAGGAGGTCAAGGCCCTCTACGACGAGCGATTCTGCCGCATGTGGGAGTTCTATCTAGCGGTCAGCGAGGTGGCCTTCCGCAATCTCGATCAGATGGTGTTTCAGATCCAGCTCGCGCGCTGCAAGGACGCTGTCCCGCAGACCCGCGACTACATGGCGGAGTGGGAGCGGCGTCAACTCGAAAACACCCAGCCCGCCGGCTTGGATGAAGTGCGCCAGCGCCGGCTGCGTGCGTAACCGGCGCCATGTACTTGGGAATCGACCGACTCAACAATCTCGAGCAGGCGTCTGCAAACAACTCCATCGTACATCTGTTGACCGGATTCATTGCGGCATTCAGTTTTGAAACCGCCAGCGCCAGCCATTGGGGCCCCTGTGAGCAGATCAGGACATGTACGTATTAGGCTGAGCCGAGATGATTTCGCGACAACCTGCCGCGTAGGCTGTGCCAAGCCATTTCAAGCGTTTCTTCATCGGCAGCGAACAGGGAGAAGAAAGACCATGCATCTCATCGAAGAGGGAAGGCTCGTGATGATCGCCACCCTCCTTTTGCAGCTCACTTCGGTGCCGCGAAGCAGCGCCACGAAGGTGCGAGCTGGTAGCCTGCGCAGCAACGCGTCCGTCTTCGCTCTGTTACTTGCGGCACTGGCTGCATTCGCGCCCCGTGCCAATGCAGTCCCCAGCATGGCGCGCCAGACTGGTTACGAGTGCGCGCGCTGCCATACGGTCTTTCCGGAGCTGACCCGGTTCGGCCGGCAGTTCAAGCTCGGCGCCTACGCCGGGAGTTCCCAGAAATGGGACGCCAGGCCGTTGCTGGAGCGTCTACCGGTCGCCGCAGCACTGCAGATATCCCAAACCAATACGAATAACACGAGCGCCGGTGGCGCCATGCCGTCGGACTTCCCTCGTGACCGCAAGCTGCTTCTGCAGACACTGGCGCTCTATTACGGCGGGCAAATCACCCAGAACTCGGGCGCACTCGTTCAGTACAACTACGATGGCGTGGAGCGCAGGTGGGGCATGGAAATGTTCGATGCCCGCTATGCCAAAGGGTTCTCCGTAGCAGACAAGGAAGTCACTGTTGGGGTAACCCTCAACAACAGCCCTACCGTGTCCGACATCTACAACAGCACGCCCTCCTGGAGTTTCCCTCATACCGACAGTGTGGCCCCCGCAATGCCGGCTTCCACCGTGATCGACATGATGCTCGCCAGCCAGGTCGGCGGCGTCACCGCGTATGGCATGTGGAACGACCTGATCTACGCCGAAGCGGGCGTCTATCGCACAGCAGCCAGGGGCGCGCTGCGGATCCTGGGACACGGCGTACCGACCGACACAGTGTTGACTGGAAACAATCCGTACTGGCGGCTCGCGCTGCAGCGCGAAAGCGGCAAGCACAGCGTTGAAGTCGGCACCTATGGCTTGCGCGCAAAGATTCAGCTGGACTCCGCGGACACGACGGCGGGCACCAATCTCTTTGAAGACTATGCCCTGGATGCAAGCTATCAGTACATCAACGGCGATCACGCGTTCTCGACACACGCGACCTGGATTCACGAGACGCAACGGTGGAATGGCGGTTTTGCGAGCGGGCTGACCTCCAACACATCCGATTCCCTGACGACGTTTCGTGCCGACTGGCATTATTTCTTCCGGCGCAAAGTGGGCGGCATCCTCCAGTATTTCAGGACGTCCGGGAGTGGGGACGCGCTGCTCTACGATACCGGCGACGCCGTCATGGGCAGCACCCACGGAAATCCGGACAGCCGCGGCTGGGTCGGTGAGGTAAATTACCTGCCGGCTGACAGAATCAAATTGGCCGTTCGCTACACCGTCTTTGAGAGATTCAACGGGGCTTCCAGGGACTATGTGCCCGGCCGAAGCGCCTCGAACAACGACAACGTATTCTTCCTGGCCTGGATTCTGTTCTGAATGTTTCCCACGTTCTACGCACCTCGGATCTATACGACTCAAACTCATTCCTGGGAGGTTTCCATGAGCACACGGTTCCGTTCGATATTGCTTGTTTTCACCATGTCAGCGTTGGGGATCTCGACCAACTCCTGGGCCGTCGACGCTGACGCCGCCAAAGCACTTGCAAGGCAAAGCAACTGCTTCAAGTGTCACGGCGTCGACAAGGGGAAGGACGGCCCTGCGTGGAAGGAGGTGGCGTCCAAGCTGCGGGGCAAGGCGGACGCCGAGGACACCCTGATCAAGCATATTACGACCGGCCCTAAGGTCAAGTTTCCGGATGGGCACGAGGAAGAGCACACCATCGTCAAATCGAAGAATCCGGATGAGATCAAGAATCTCGTCGACTGGATTCTGTCGCTGCAGTAGCCGCCGCCATGAGTGGTCAAAACCCCGGATGGATCAGACGCGGTTGGAACGCGCTGAGGAGGCCGGCGGTCAAATACTCGGTGCTCTCGTTGTTGGGGATTGGGTTTGTCGGCGGGATCATCTTTTGGGGCGGCTTCAACACCGGCCTCGAAGCAACCAACACGCTGGAGTTCTGCGTCACCTGTCACGAGATGAGGGACAACGTCTATCAGGAATACAAGCAGACGATTCACTACAGCAACCGGACCGGCGTTCGGGCGATCTGCTCCGACTGCCACGTGCCCAAGGATTGGTCCCATAAGATGCTCCGTAAGGCGCAAGCCTCCTTCGAGGTGTGGGGCAAGATCACCGGGGTGATCGATACGAAGGACAAGTTCGAAGCCAAACGCATGCAGCTCGCCACGAGCGAGTGGGCACGGATGAAGTCGTCCGGCTCCCGGGAATGCCGCAATTGCCATAACTGGGATGCGATGAGCGGCGATCTGCAGAAGGTGAGCGCCTACAAGCGCCACATGGCCGCGGAAAAGGAGGGCAAAACCTGCATCGATTGCCACAAAGGCATCGCACATCACCTGCCCAAGGAGTACCGGGATCCTGACGAAGAAGAGTGATTGGGCCAGCCGCCATTTGGAATGCCGACGGGGTGATCAGGACATGTACGTATGGGCGCGAAGCGAGATGATTTCGCGACGAGGCGCCGCGTAGAGTGTTGCAGCGCTAGGGTGATCGAGCGCTAGTTACATACGAGCAAAAAGGGGAGAAGTCATGCATCTCATCAATGGCGGCTGGTTCTGGGGAATGCATCTGTTCTGGTGGCTGTTCTGGTTCCTGATCATCGCTTCGTTCTTTTCGCTGCTCACTCCCGTGCCACGACACAAGGTGCGTGAGACACCGCTGCAGGTGCTCCAGCGACGCTACGCGGCCGGCGAAATCTCCACCCAGGAGTATGAGGAACGCAAGCAGCGGCTGGAGCGGGGCGCGCGGCCGGAAAAGAGTTGAGCTGGTCACGGTGTCGCGATGAACCCGTCAACGATCAACACTTTCAAGCAAGGCATCCAAGGAATGGCACCCAGTTCAGCGACTCGAGCGGCGCCCACGGGCCAGTCCTGGGCCATCGTGCTCGCTGCCGGCAGCGGAACCCGTTTGAGCAGTCTGACGCGCGACACGACGGGTGCCGCGGTGCCGAAACAGTTCTGCTCCCTGGATGGAGCGCAGTCACTGATCGAGCAAACCTTGACTCGCGCGTCGCGGGTGATCGACCCCCAGCGAATCACGGCAGTCGTGGCTGACCGGCATCGTCGATATTGGGAACCGGCCCTGAAAGAGCTTCCGCCCGACAACATCGTCATCCAGCCACAGAATCGGGGCACGGCGATCGGCATTCTGCTGCCGGCGCTGCGCGTCGCCGCGCGCGATCCCGACGCGCGGATTCTCATATTGCCATCCGACCACCATGTCGGTGACGAAGCAGTGCTCGAAAACGCGATGCGCTCCGCGTTGGAGGATATTCGCGAGCATCCTGCCGGCGTGGCGTTGCTCGGAATCGAGGCTGACGAGCCGGACCCCGAACTCGGCTATATCGTGTCGCGTGCCGGCAGTCATCCTCGCCTGCGTCAGGTACACCGCTTCATCGAAAAGCCCCCAGTCGATGAAGCGCGCCGCCTCGTGAGCGAAGGCGCGCTCTGGAACAGCTTTATCGTCGTCTGCCGCGTTCAGAGTTTGATTGAATTGCTGTCGCGCGCTTATCCGGACGTCGTACGTGCGCTGTGGGCAATCGAGCCTCAGGATGAGGCGACCTTGCAGCGTACCTATCACGATCTGCCGGTGATTGATTTCTCGCGTCACATCGCGACGGGCCAGGAGCACCGCTTGGCCGTGATGGCGGTGGCCGGCTGCGGATGGACCGATCTGGGCACGCCCCATCGCCTGGCTCAGACGTTGGCTCGCCGGCCGAGGCCCAGCACCGGCCATGCGCAGACAGCGCGGGGTGCTCTGGGCAGTTGGATCAACCTCGCAGATCGGCTCGCGCAAGCGTATCCGGCACGGTGTGGCTGCGTGACGCAAGTGAGCTGTGAATCAGTCGGCCGGGACCTCGCCTGACGGGCGATGCGCCGGGTCGCTTGCGTGACTGAGCCGAAACAGGAGATTCGTAACATGTACGGAAAGATTCTCGTACCGATCGATGGCAGTGAAACCGCAAATCTGGGGCTCAACGAGGCGATCAAGCTGGCGAAGAACCAAGGCGCACGGATCCGACTCGTTCACATCGTGAATGAATTGATCATGGCTGGAACGGAGGCTTACAGTGCCAACTTCACCCAGATCATCGACATCCTGCGCGCGGGCGGCCAAACCATCCTCGCCGACGGCGAGTCTGCGGTACGCGGAGCAGGCGTCGAAGTGGACGCCGCGTTCGTGGAAGCGATGGGGGGTCAGGCCGGCGACCATATCGTCCAACAAGCCAAACAATGGGGCGCCGATCTCATCGTGTGCGGGACTCATGGACGTCGGGGGCTGCGGCGGTTGGTTCTGGGCAGCGATGCCGAGTACATCGTGCGCCACACTCCCGTGCCGATTCTGCTCGTCCGCACTCGCGAGTCGATCAGCAAGTAGGGCTCAGCAGCAGCGCAAATCCTCACGGCCCATCGCACCAACGTCGCTTCTGACTCACGGTGGCCGCGCAGTTCGGTAAGCACGTAGGCGCGCCTCGTGTGACCGAGACTCTTTCGCGAAATGGGCGAGCGAGACTAGGCAGCGTGCCGGGACTGTCTCGGAGCGGCGACTCGAGCCGAAGCACCCGAGGTGGTACCGGCCCGCACGGAAAACCACAGGAGATCATCATGTTTACACGTTACTTGCTTGCCGCCACGGCCGCCGTGGCACTGTTCGCGATCGGCGGCTTTTCCCGCGCCATCGCGGATGACCAGACGATGCAAATGAAGAACCCGGAGATCTCGACCGAGCACCAACTCGAGATGGCCAAAACCGCGGCGGATCATGAGGCGATCGCCAAGCGCTTCGAGGACGAAGCGGCGCAGGTCGAGAAACAAGCCGGCGAGCACGAAAGGCTGGCCAAGCGCTACCGCGGCGGAATGGGCATCGGGGTAGCTGCGTTCTAATCCGCCATCCCCTGCCCCATGCTTCGCCTCATCGTCATTGGTTTAGCGGTACTCGGTCTGCTCACCCACGCGAGTTGGGCGCGATTCAGCCGCCGCGCGCGGCTCCCTGCCGCAACATGTCCGTCGGACGCTCGAGCGCCTGGGACCGCCGTTCGTGAAGCTCGGCCAAGCCTTGAGCCTGCGCCGGGATCTTCTGCCGGACGACATCGTGGCGGCTTTGCAGGGCCTTCAGGACCACGTCGCTGCCTTCCCAGGCGCCGACGCTCGATCTGAGATCGAGCGCGAGCTTGCCCGCCCGATCGAGGAGGTATTCAGCGAGTTTGACCAGACACCCTTTGCGGCAGCCTCCATTGCGCAGGTCCATCGTGCACGGCTGCGCGACGGCCGCGAAGTCGTCATCAAAGTCCGCCGGCCCGGCATTCGCCGCGAGATCGAGCGGGACATGCGACTGTTGGTTTCCGTGCTGCGTGTCTGCGGACTCATCATACCGGCGGTGAAAAAGTACGACGCCGTTTCACTAGCCCACGAGATCTGGACGCGGATGCAGATCGAAACGGATCTGCACCAGGAAGCGCTCAATGTCCGCCGATTCGTGGAAGGCTTGCGCGACCAGCCAACGGTACTCGTGCCGGACGTCGAGGAGGCACTGTGCACGGAAGCCATCCTGGTGCAGGCGTTTAGTCACGGTCGGCGTATCGATGATCCGGCACTCCAGTCAGACGGGCCGCGCCTTGCCCGCGCACTCGTGGATCTGTATCTGCACCAGTTCTTCGTGATGGGTGTGTTCCACGGCGACCCGCATCCGGGGAACATTTTCGTGCTCGCGGACGGCCGGCTTTGCTTTCACGATTTTGGTGTCGTCGGCCAGCTGACGCCGCCGCTGCGTCGGCGGCTCGCCACCTTCATTCTGGCGCTGTCGCATCAGGACGGAGAATGGCTGTTCGATGCGGCCTCGATCTCGGTATCCTCAGCCCTTCGGTCAATCGCCGCTTCGCACGCGAGAGCATCGGCGCCATCCTCGCCGAGTATGCGGGCCGGCCCTTGAGCGACTGGTCCCTCGGAGACATCCTGGTCCGCATCATGCGACTCGGTCGCGGCGCCGGCGTCGCGCTGCCCACCAATCTTGCGATCCTCGCGCGAGCCGCCTTGCTGGTCGAGCAGGTGCTCCGGCAATTGGACCGGAGCCTCACTGTGATCGATGCGCTGGCGCACGCGGACCCGCAATGGCTCAAGCGACTCTTCGTGGCCCGACCCGATCGGGGCGCGCTGCTGCGACTGAAATCTGAAGCGTCTACGGCGGCACGGCAGCTGCCCACGCTCGCCGCACAGTGGCTCTACCGTGCGCAACGCAGCGGTGGCCGCATACCGATTTCGCTGCGCATTGACACGCTCCACACCGCGAGCCAGCGCCTCGGGCGCAGCACGGACCGGCTCGCTCTCGCCCTCGTCACACTCGGACTCTACGTTGCGGCCTCACTGCTGACGCAACACAGCGTCGGCCCGCGCATCTTCGGGGGATTCCCGCTCTTTGGCGCTATCGGCTACGGGCTCGCGCTGTGGCTGACGTTGCGCATCATGAGAGGCATTGCCGCCGCCGAGCGGGACGCGGGCGCCGAGGACGGATCATCGTGAACGATGCAGCCTCGACGCCGCGGATCACCAACATCGCGCAGGCCGAGTTTGCGCGGATCGATTCGATGTGGCGCGAAGCGGCGGACGACACACTTCAACTGTGGTGAGGCAGTCATGGATCATCGAGTGAAGAATCTTGCGACCGAACCCACCGGGGCATCCAAGATCGAGTGGGCGAGCGCCGAGATGCCTGTACTCAAGGGCATCGCGGGGCGTTTCGCGCGCGAACAGCCGCTCGCTGGTGTGCGTATTTCCGCCTGTCTGCACGTCA